>JAOSYY010005771.1:15573-29963 GCA_025727935.1 Hebomoia glaucippe
GAAAATTGGAGGTTTTAAATTTTCATTTTTAAATTAATAATTGAGAAAAATTGCGGTTCGAATTAATTTTTCCTTACAAACAATAAGAAATACTTAGGTACCTAATTATTATTAAAAATACTAAATAAAGTTAGCTGTCGTATTTTTTTGTATACGGGACTGCTCCTGAAAACGAATATGGGTGATACTACTAAGGGCCCTTTGATGAAGGGACGGAAAAAAATCGATCCTGATTTTAAAAGACATATTTTTAACAATTTTTGTTAACATTATTTACGTTTCATCTTGTAAGTAGAGCTAAATGAAACGATAGTTTCATAAAAAATACATTACTAATAGAAAAGAACTTCAATAAAGCATGAAAACAAAAACAGCAGGACTGATGGACCGAAATAACGATAAGAAAACTTTTTAATAATATGATTATTTTTTAGTCAGGATGGAATTATTTTTTATTCCATCCCTTCATCAAAGGTATCATTAGTATTATCGCCTGTGTATATTTTTGGGAGCAGTCCCCAAACATCCTGTATCAGAATATGATTTTTAAGACAAGACAGTATACATATTTTAATACATAGACGGCAGTTAAAGTTTGCATTAAATAATGTTATTTACTACATGATACATTGTAACATTACTAATAATATATTAAAGTAGACATTATCAATTTATTTTCAAAACTTACAAACTATTTATCCCGAATATTTTTTTATTTAAATCATAATTTACGAAGACATTAGACAAATATTATAAATAAATAATTTCGACATGCCTCCGCTCTTCAGAAAAGCTTTTAGCAATAACTCGAATAAGGAGCTTAAATTGGGCAGAGTACGCCCAAAACCTACTTGATAACTAAACATAGCAGACACAGAAATGTCTGTTTTAGTAAAACCTCAGAACGGGTGCAGTACATTACATTAATGAGCTATACTTAAAATTCTATTAGGACTTAAGCTTTTTAATAACTTTTAAAATGTAAAGGATCTCAACATATCATTCCGTGTTTGCTTTCGTAATGCAAAGAATGTAAACAAATGCGCGCAGAGCAGCGGCACGTCACTAGTGTAAATATAAAATAAACACCTAATTAAATCTTTCTTCCGTATTTACTATAGGCAGTGTTATAAAAATGTTATCAATGTTCGCTGGAACGCCACAATCCACTCTCGTGCACGAGTTCAAATCGTGATAATGTCTTATCTTTATTTATTTATTAACAAAACGTACAATTAATGATAATTTGACGATTTAGTAAAAGTTAAAGACCTCGTATCCTATTTACTCAGATAGAGGCGGGGAATAAAGAAATATATAGAGATTTGTTTTTAACCGACAAAAAATATTATGTACGGTTATCTGTCTGGCGTCGTACCTTGTAAACGGATGGGCCAATTGCCTATTTTGTTGGTAGATTGACATTTAAATTAAATAAAAATGCTTCCAAGGCTTCGAATAACTTAAAAAAAATAGTTTAGTCTTGGTCCTGAAAAAAGCTCTCCACAGTATAATTTTTTCTACTTCGATCCCTCCTCGTATATAATATTAAAACTATTAAATCTGACGATATCTCGTATCGCGATTTTTAACAATACGATTCGCATTTAAGTCTCATTGCCATGGTAACGTATAGGGTTATACCTGGTAATGAGTTAAGAAATTAATAGTAGAATTTTTGTAGGTGACTGTTTGACGTCTGGAAGGTATCCCTTCATCTGCCTACAGTTCGAGTTGCCACCGGATGTCGAGCCTGAAGAAGTTACCGTTGTTGAATTGTGGTTCTATAAGGTTCGATAATTTTTTTTCTTACTATGTCAGTCAGACTTACTTCATGGTAGATGCTTCGATCACACAAATATTAATTATGTCTTTTTGAGAATTTAGATAATCAAAGAAATCAAAATGTCGTTTATACATATTTTTGATCTATGCATAATTTATGACCTGCTCGAGAATGATTTATTTTCTAGAATAGAATCTCTTGTAGATTCTCAGATGTAGATCTTTAAAGTGTTTTTTTAATTAAAATTATAAATTAGAAAAAATACAATTTCCATTAATTAAAAATTTTTATTTTGGCAAGAACAATCTCTCGAAAATTAATACATTGCCAGTAAACAAACCTGTCAATATCAAAAAAAATATATATATATTAATTTATTTATTTATAAATTCAGGAACGCGATCCTCTTGATGAGTACAATCAGACCTTCGTGATATCTGAAGCAGCTCACTGGGACAGTCAGCAGCAGTTCAAAAAGACGAAGCCAATAGCCATTAAAGAAACGAATATCGGGGAAGGCTGGGTTAGAGTGGAGTTGGCGTGGGCGGTGAGGGTCTGGCTGGAAGGACGAGAAAGACTACACACGTTACACGTTGCTTGTAGAACTTGCCAGGTAAGCATTAAAAATGAATTTAATATGCGATAGGAAGGCAAACGAGCATACAGTTCACTTATATTAAGCGATTTCGCCCATGGACATCTCCAAGATCAGTAGATCTAGAAGACGCGTAGCCAACCTTAAGGCTTTTTATTTTTATCTCGAGTCTTCGGAAATTCATAAATTGAAATCGGAACGTACATAGCACCTCAAAACTTTTCCATTTATGAGCGGTGATCCTCCCAAACTTATAAATTAATAGGAATTCCTCCCACCACATTTAATACTCGAAAAGCCTGTGCTTTTCTGACACTTGTTCGGCCACGGGCATCCGATGCCCGATGCAGGATACAAATTACATATTTTTAAATGCAACTGCGTTCCGACCGGGACTTGAACCCGGTGCTCTTGGCGTCGCGATTGTTTTACCTCACCGCTAGCCTACAGAGCCCTCAAAATCTATGATTTTATATTTTCATCCATCTAAATATGATGATGGTGACAACAGAATTTAGTGATTATAAATTGGTGATGATTTTGAAATAAAAGCAACCTACATTAAGCGCCATAACATCAATCGTCAGTGCAAATATCATCAAAATCGATCTAGCCATTTTATAAATTAAATAAGTTTACAGTAATACTTACCTTCTTGTTTTGTATAATTTTTTTTTTTTGTTTTTAGCTTCGTCGAGCGCCATTATCTTTCCACGAGAAACATCGGCCGTTCCTAGTACTGTACACTAAGTACGCGGGCAAGCGACGCCGCGGGCGTACGCTAGAGTGTGGCGCTACCACCAGTGAATGCTGCAGGGAGCCACTGTACGTCAGCTTCAAGGAGCTGGGCTGGGATGACTGGATCATTCGCCCATCAGGGTACCACGCGTATTTCTGCAAAGGTTCCTGCCTCCCAATATCTGCCGTTACGAGGGCGGATAACTATCATCATAATATTATAAGGGTGAGTTTTTCTATTAGTGAGATGGTCTTGTATTAATTTTCACACGATGAAAAGTTTTTACTATCGTACATGGTACTCTACAAGACTAGAACATGCGTCGCCAGCCTAAAGATCATTGGTTTTCCAATAAAGTTCTGCCGATCTTAGTACAGAATAAGTAGATTTTAAAACGTAAATGGTGGGTAGAAATATTGAAATTGGAATAGTCATGGTGTTTTAATTATCGTCTTTACGAAAGACGGGTGTTGTTAGTTTGATATGAGTCTTTGGCATAGCTTCTAAAGAATGAGCTGATTTTTTTTTAAATCTTACATAATCTAGATGGTTTTTTGTCGAAGCTTGCTAATGTTTTCATGTTTTTGTTCCAGAAATATTTCTATTCAATATCGAACGAGAGACGAGCTGAGTTCAAACCATGTTGCGCCCCAACTACTTTTAGTTCACTACAATTATTATACATGGATTCAAATAATACTGTGACCCAGAAAACCTTGCCAAATATGGTAGTCGAATCTTGTGGTTGCATGTGATATTTAATAGAGACTTGTGATACATTAGGTTACATTTGAAGCGTGTTTTAGAATTATGTGTTGTGATAAGATATGACAAGATACGAGAAGACCGTGGAGTTTTTCTCAGGAAAATTAATCATCGTTATTGTAGATTTTACAATACCTAAGGTAACTTAAACAATGTTTTACAGACATTCAGACAGTTTTAAAACGATCTTGTTATTGAAAAACTAAGTATCTTTGATGAATAAGTAAATCTATGATTTTTTTGAATATTGATCCAAAAAACACTGCGAATGTTAATAAACATAATAATAACGTCGTGCATTGATTATTTATAAAATTTTAGTAAGTTTTTAATAATAGTTTTCATATGTCGTAACAATTACTTTTAAATTTTTTGCGGTAATAGATTTCCCATTGAGTGTCATTTATTTTCTGACGAATTATCGTTCCTTGGTCAAGACGTGTTATTTTTAGCACACTCAACGTAACGTTGTTTCCTGATTTTTAAGATTATTTCCGCGGTTAAAGGTTAATGAAACATAAACTAAAAATATGCTACAATGTAGTAAACAAATAATTATAGGAAAGATAAGCGATATTTTTTCTTATGAAGTACATAAAAGATGCAATGTGGCATTAGTTGGAAAATAAACTCGTTAGACAGAAAAGAATTTGATACATCTATAATATAATTCTAAGTTATATTGTGATACAAATATTAGGTTCATTAAAAAGATTCATTTTAAGTTCCTTCAGAACTTTCATAGAATATATCTTTTAAATTGTCAATTGTTAAATTTGCAATAATTTTCTTATACCGAAAATATACCATAGAAAAACTGTTATATAGTATAAAAGTAATAAAAAAAGCCTCTTGTTTCTGATACTATGTCAATTCTAAGATAACATATTATAGAAATTTGACAGCTGTCAAAAAAATTAAAGTTCCTTATGACAATAATTCATCTGCATTTACTAAAAACTAATCTGTGGAAATTTGTAAAGTCGACTGTTTATGGTGCGTCCTAGTTAGTATAATTTGTATATTATATTTAAGACTTTAATTAATAATGTGTGTTCTCGAAGTGAAACTCACTTTTTGGTGTACTAAAAAATTCCATTTAGAAGTAAGGGCACTATATAACATAAATATTTATAAATTAGCTGCCTGTTTGTTCCGTGTTCCGAAACGGCTGGACCGATTATGACGGGACTTTCAATGGCATAACTTTAGTAAATTAGCTTAGTTATCAACCTCATCATATTATGTAACGGGTGTTAGGGGACCGCTCCAAAAACGAAGACAGATGATAGTAGTCAAGACAACTTTTATGGTGGTACGGAAAAAAATCTTTCCTGACTAAAAACATCATATTTTTAAAACGTTTTATTAGCGTTATTTCGCTCCATCATTTTAATCGAGCTGTTTTTGTTATCGTGCTTCATTGCTGATTCTTTTTTTTAGTAAAGTAACGTATTTTTATGAAACTTTCGTTTCATTTAGCCGTGCTTACAAGGTTGAGCGTAAATAACGTTAATAAAAATTTCTATTTTTTTTTAAATCAGGATTGATTTTTTTTCCATCCCACCAGCAAAGGTGTTATTAGTACTGTCATCTACCTTCGTTTTCAGGAGCGCTCCCCTAACCGCCTGTATAACATTGTGTATAAAGTGAATACTGCTAGTTTAAAAAATACATAAAAATCATTTTTAATCTCTCATACATTAAATTATAGTTAATTTTGAAATATCCCAAGTAAAATTTCACATTTTCCACATAAGTTAGTTACCATAAACCACATCACTGGCAGTATCTCGTTACATGCGCATGCGCCTTCAACATGTAAAATGATTTAAGACGTGCTATAAATAACAATTAATTATTTATCTACTTAATTAATTAAATGTTTGTTTTAAACTGTTTTATCATCATTCACATGACTCATGGCGTGTTATTCTTTAGTATTTTTAAGACTGTCTATTGTAATGCTTATAGACACTTCTACCCAATGTATGCATTAATAGATTTGTAAATATTACGTTAAAAAAAAACTTGATAAGGTCCTGAATTCAATATTAAATCGGGTACATACTAGATTAGATATTGCTATTGTAAAATGCAGTGTCAAAAATAATTGGAAATATTATAAGTGAACTTAACAAAATGGTCAGCTGATGTAAGATTATTTTTTCGACGGTCATTTTTTTTAATTTTTTTAATTAGTGTTATCGTAATTTGGCTTTATCTAGGTGAAACCCGTGTTTAATTGGCGTATTGTATCATTAAATGTATATAATTGTATTGTCTGATAAAAATTAATTTATGTCATCATGTTTTAAGCATGTTTGAATCGTGATAAGGGGACAAAGATTTTTTTCTAAACAATGTTTTGTACCTCCAAATATTCATGTTATTATAGTAATTACGGCAAATGTATTGGCAATTATTGTGCCATTTCTAGTATACTAGCATTAATTTTCACTTCGCCGAAAACTTGTCAAGATATTCACCGTCATATATAACACGTAATCTCTTTAATTTAATGTTAATTACCTATGTGATTCAATATATATTATTTGTTTGTATGGATCATTTTTAAATATGTACTTAATGTTAGAGAATGTTTTGTAAAGTGGCCTAGTATTATAGATGTAAGCTATTGAAACTACTGAGAATAAATAATTACACTTGAATTGTTATTTTATTTATATAATTAAATATCAGGATATGTAAACAGTTTTTTTATGACAGTTTATCAACAGACAAGTTTAATGATGATACAACAGCGATTAATTTCAATATACATAATTTTTTATATCTTAGGCACGCATCTTAAAACGTGACTTAAGTTTGAGTTTAGTTTTGAGACGTTATAAGTTTGTTTTGTTACATGAAGTGGGTCAAATCTTAAAATATATAAATTACGTGTCACGCTGTTTGTCCGCGATGAAATCCGAAACTACAGAACCGATTTTAACGTTTTTTTTCTTTAAAATGAGTGCTACGCTCCAACATAAAAGGTAGGATAGTTTATTTATCAATTTATAGTCGCAATACTATTTTGCTGGGAATTATTATTTGTATATTTGAGAGTCAAAATTATCTTTTTGTTAGCATTATTTACGCTCCATCTTGTAAGTACAGGTTAATGAAACGATAGTTTCATAAAAAATAAATCAATTTACTAAAAAAAGGAACGAGGAATGAAGCATGATAACAAAAACAGTTGGACCAACATGATAGGGCAAAACAACGCTAATAAAACGTTTTAAAATATGTTTTTTAGTCAGGATCTAATTTTATTCCGTTCCTTCATCAAAGGTGTCATTAGCACGATCACCTGT
Source organism: Hebomoia glaucippe (assembly GCA_025727935.1). Taxonomy (NCBI): domain Eukaryota; kingdom Metazoa; phylum Arthropoda; class Insecta; order Lepidoptera; family Pieridae; genus Hebomoia; species Hebomoia glaucippe. The sequence continues at coordinate 22,782 of JAOSYY010005771.1, forward strand.
CTTCGTTTTCCGGAGCAGTTTCCAAACTACCTGTATAATAAGAAGTCTATAAAAGGATTTTTAAGATACAGGCTGTTCAAGAAAAATAAAACACGATCTAACTCACAACACATCCTTTATTAAAAGCAAACAGATCACATATATTGTATCTAAATATCGATGCGCAAATAGTAACTATTACGAATTAACTTAATTCTAGGCTTTAGCTAGCATAATATTTTAATATAACCTAAGAACATAAGGATACTATGTAAATGAAGACTAGACATGAAAAATTTCTTATCTACGCGATATGTTCCGCTTAAAGATAACTCGAAGACTAGGTCTAATAAATTGCGAATTTTAGCTCATAAATTTGCGTTAATTTTAATATTTTGACAGGGAAACAAATTATATTTAAGAAACGTACAACAGATGTTAGGGGACTGCTCCCGATAACGATGACAGGTGATAGTACTCATGACACCTTTGATGATGATACGGAAAAAAATAGACCGTGACTAAAAATAAAACATACTTTTAAAACTTTATATTAGCGTTATTTCACTCCATCATGTTCGTCTAGCTGTTTTTGTTATCATGCTTCATTGCTGGTTCTTTTTTTTAGTAAAGTAATGCATTTTTATTTGAAACTATTGTTTCATTAAACTGTACTTACAAGATAGAGCGTAAATAATGCTAATAAAACGTTTCAAAAATATGTTTTTTTCCTTCCCTTCATCAAAAGTGTCATTAGCACTATCATCTGTCTTCGTTTTCGGGAGCGTTAGAACTCTGTTATTCCTTGTCTATTACTAAGTTAAACTTTTCGCTAACTAAACTTTTAAAGCGTATAAAGGAGGTTTTATTTGACTCTAAGCCAAAATATACTCCAAATAAAGTCCTAACATTGATTGTAGAAAACAGATTACAATCGTAGTCATTATCAAAATTAAGGCTTGTAGTCCAATATTAAATTCACAATCTGTACTTGAGTACTGTCAAAATGTCTAAACCTGATATATAGAGAATGTATTTGACAATTCTCAAGACTAGACTCAAACTCGAGTTGTATCTTGAAAGATCTGTCTGGGTGTCTTATATTGCTTTGCTGCCGCAAAATTAACGATTATTTTTTCTTAAATCTAATTGATATTTTAATTTAAAAAAAATGTTTAAAATTTAAATTATATTATTGAAATTTTTGATAAACCTATTTTTGGATCAGTGTTAACGTTGAGAAATCAACAATTTTTGTTTTTATACTAGTTTCTGAGAATACGTTTTAGTATAACCCAAATGGCACACGTTTTTTTCAGAATTTTTACTATAGTTTTATGCCCTTTGGCTACGTCTTTTAATTATAAATAATAATATATCTAAAATAAGGCAGATTTTAGTGTGTTTAAAAAGATCTACCTATAAAATTGACTCGAAAATATTTAATTGTCTAACTAAACTAAACTATAATCACGATAAAATGTTTTGGAATGATTAAAATGATCACAAGCCTTGAAGAATTTCGTCATATTTGTAAAAGACCGCTAAAATACTAAAAGATTTAAATCTATTGAATAATTTCGTCAAAAATACACACGGGAGCAAAAATTTTGGAATGCCTCAAATATAAAATGATCTATGGATCATAGGTATCGACACACGAGACTGATAGATACATAACAAAGTTATCAAATGATACATTGTTGATACATTAATTCTGGTCCAGCCGTTTATTGTACGAATATAAAAATTTATAAAAACGCTAGACTAGATAATAAATTAGAACGCTGTTTTAGACGACATTTTTTAATATTTTTTCCAAGCGTACCAAAATAATTGCACGCGAATGTGTAACTTGAAATGGACATACAATTTGTTATATTAACGCACTATGTACGCACAACCTTCGCTTTTGAACATATTAAATGCTGCCAACATATATAGAATACCATAAAATCTGTAAAAAGAAATGCAAAAAAATTATTAAAAAAGTTCGAATTGAATCGAACTTTTTAATTTCTGTTGTCTTTGAAAGATCCAGATCTGTCAACTGTCACTGTCAGTACGGATTGTCAACCTTTGGTCTGCGAAGTCAAATGTAATTTGTATCGTATCTCGAGTACGTCACAATAAATGTATCTTTTTTACATATAGCGAAAACATACATACGATTATATGGTATTCTATATGAAAATATATCTAAAAAATACTCATAGTATAAAATATATATAAACGTGATCCTTTACGTAAACGCATGGAGCACCATTTTTTTAAAATATGACTATCAAAAATACTGTATTCAACTAATTTGCGACTTATGTCTTGAATGATATGCGTCATTCTTAACTGTTTCTTCCTGAAACAAAATATCTCAATTAAAATATTGAAACGTTTTTATTGTAATCCATAAAAAATCTATACAATTCAAAGTGCACCTCGATCGCTTCAGTAGTTTTAGAGTTTCTGACAGACAAACATTATGACACGGGTTTTTATATATATTAGAAGAGACACTATTAAATAAAATCTAAATGTCTGTTTGACATATCAAAAATAACACGCATTTTTCTTAATGCATATAACAAATGACGTGTTTGTTGCGATCAAACTCGAAAACGGCTGCACCGATTTTCACGGGAATTTCACTGGTCCTTACTCAACGTTATAAAGTGGAAGTGAGAGTACTTTAGATTATAGAATAATCAGGGTTTTCCAGAAAGTCGTAAAGAGCGTTCTATTAAACAGTTCTAGAAGGTATGAATTTTTCATGCGTTTTTGTCATTTAATTAAATTCATACACTCACATGACTTAGTAGTAGTGAGACGCGCAGTGTCACTGTCGCTGGGCGGCGCTGGTTCTGACGTCTGCACTTTGATCATGACTGGCGAAGGCAGAGACGGGGGCGAAGGGCGGGTGGCTGGCGTCAAAGCGCCCGAGTTGACATCTTCTATCGCCTTGCGTAACTGCAATTCAAACATCAATGTGTCATTTACGAGAACATATACCTTGTCTAGGCTTGTATATGTTGTTCATCGGAGTTTGAGTACCTCTTTAAGTGCTACGACACCAATGAGTCGTCCAATTGCCGTCACGTACGCTCTGCTTACGCCCAGTGTTGAAAACAATGAATGTACCTGGAATTTTAATTTTTAACATAATATAAACATTTTTATATTATTATCCTTTGTAAAATATTATCTTTGTTAAAGATTCATCGCGGCCACGGCCGGATTTAAATTTGTGCCGCCCTGCACTTAAATTTTATTTTAATAGTTCTGGTATCTTATTTTTTAAGAATTAGAATAACTAATTGATTGCAGGAAATTTATTATGTATTATATATTATTTATTATGTATACATCATGTTTTATTTATGTTTATTCTTTATTTACTCATCTAATATATAAAATTCTCGTGTCACAATGTTCGTTCCCATACTCCTCCGAAAGGGCTCAACCGATTCTTATGAAATTTTTTATACATATTCAGTATATATGAGAAACGGTTTCTATCTATTTTTCATCGCCCTAAATGTTAAGGGTGGTCCAACCCAATTTGTTTCTTTTTTATTTTTTTTATGTTACAGCATTTAAAAATATATACAACCCTATATATTTATGAGGCAAAACGACGTTTGCTGGTTCAACTAGTATATTATATATTAATATAAAAAAGTATTTGTATTTTTTCTTAGAATTATAAATTTTGCAATATACAAAATTTTAATTAGATACATAACGCTTAAATTATATTTCTTGAAAGATAAAATGTTTATTTAAAAGAATTAGTTAATTATATAATGTATAGAAAATACTTTACAAATTTTGCCGCCCTGGGCACTAGCCCCGATTGGCCCTAGTATAATTCCACCACTGATCACGTCTTCAACATAGGTTTGTATATGTAATCAGTTTATATTTGTTCGTATTTTGATAACATACTGTTAACGAATTACGATACGACTTGTTGCTTGCATTTATCAAAATAACTAAACTCTTTCCATGGCCGTAGATAAGTTTTCTTTACAGAAATTATTAAATTAAGTTCACTTTGTAGGTTACCAACATTGATCCTTCGAGCCGGATTTATTTATGGAACCCATGTTTCTGAGAGTGTTATAAGAATGCTTTTAGATTTTATGAATATAACATACTTTTAGTAGGGAAGTTCTCTCGACTAGCTGGAACGGCGCCGGGTCGATGTGACAAATGTACAAAGTTTCATCTTCATAGTCTGTTTCGTCCGGGTTCTAAAATAAAATATTAGATTCTAAAACAATGGGTTTTTTTAATAGTTTGAGATGATAGACATTATCGGAACAACTTTTAGTAGGATTATAGGGGTAGTTTCATTTTATATATCTCCCAATTAAATCTCAGCAATATAAAAATAATTTTGTTCAATAATTTACCTTTGCAAAAATATAGAAGTATTAAACAATTATCCTAGATGAAAAATGTAAACTCACCATATCTCGTCTCCGGGCAATTTGTAACATTTTGTCAAAATCGATTTCCTTCGCCATTTCCAGTTGCTCCCAGGCCTTTTGATCTTCAGGTGACATATCACACACTCGTTCTCTTGGCTGAAAGTGAGACAGAATGTTGTAAAGAGAAAACCAAATATAACTTTTGGAGCCATATTTGATACAAGGCAACTTACTATCGATAAGCCTTAAAAACACATTATTATACTATGTAGTCTGTGGTATTCGCGTTAAAAAATTAATATTGATCTTAAAACAAAGTATGTTATTCTTTCATTAATATTTTTGTATCCTGCATACATTACATATTTTGGACTGCTCCCGAAAACGAAAACAGGTGATAGCAGTTATGACACCTTTGATGATGGGACGGAAAAAAATTCGATCCTCACTATAAAAGTCATATTTTTAAAACGTTTTTTTAAGAGTTATTTATGCTCCATCATGTTTGTGCCGCTAAATGAAACGATAACTTTATAAAAATTACTGAAAAAAAAACCAGCAATGACTACTATCACCTGTTTTCGTTTTCGGGAGCAGTCCAAAAACACCTATACTAGCGAACCCGACAGACGTTGTTCTGTACAACCGCTTTAAATATAATTTTTTGATCTAATTGTGAATCTAAACCATCATCGAATCCCCTTGAAGTCACACAAAAAATTCCATCAAAATCGGTCCAGCCGTCTAGGAGTTCAGTGACATACACACGCACACAAGAAACACATATAAATATATTTTATTATTTATATCAACTTACTAGTTGCACTTTCTTGTTGATAGAGGGACTACGTTGTAGCCCTCCCATCTGGTCAGATAGGCCTCCCTCCACATCCGGCAACAGAGTGGACCTCTTGAATATAGCTTCGAAGGCTGCACGAATTCTGAGTACATACATTTATTAAGTTTAAAATCTTGTAACTCATGTTTTAAATAATACCATTAAAAATTTCGTTAAATTTTGGGATTATCTAGATTATAATAATAATAAAGCTTTTTTGTTATATTTTTACCTCGTCTCAGCTCCAGTGACAGTAGTGTAGACAGAGGGGTGCGGTAGAGGGGATTGAGGTGTGGGGGGAGCCAAGCCTCGTGTCAGAGTGAAAGAGTTCGTCTTCTTCAGAATAGACTTTGGACGGAACAGCTGGCCAGGCGCTAGAACAGGAAATTTCTAGTTGTAGATTACCTCTAATAAAACTTACGAAAACAAGCATTTGATATCTAACTATTTTTAACTTAAAACATCTTTTATATGTTTACGTTATAAGTAATTGTTTCTTGGCTAGCAAAAATATTATTCAAGATAAGCGTTTACTCGATATACGGGGTGTTATGGGACCGCTCGCGAAAACGAAGACAGATCATAGTACTCATGCCACCTTTGATGATGGGACGGGAAAAAAATCGATTGTGATTTAACAAAAAATATTTTTAAACTTTTTTATTAGCGTTATTTACGCTCCATCATGTTTGTACAGGTAAATGAAACATGATAACTAAAGCTGGACTAACATAATGGAGCGAATTAACGCTAACAAAACGTTTTAAAGATATTTTTTTTTCGTCAGGATCGATTTTTTTCCTTCCCATCATCAAAGGTATCATGAGTACTGTCATCTGTCTTCGTTTCGGGAGCGGTCCCCTAACACCCGTTATGAAGAACACAGTTTCATGAAAGAATACTTAGTACTCTGACTCACCAGGTATTAGCCCACTTTGGTCTTGTGAATTGAGGGATGTGCCTCTCGTCATACCGGTGCCAGGAACTTGCAGCATATCTGGAGCAGGGGTCACCTAAAGAAATATTATAGATTATTAGACCTTCTAATGCTTTATTAGGACAAAAGATGTATATAAATTCTGAACAATATATGCTACTCGATGTAAAGAAAAATAGTTAATTGTTGTAAATATAATAACTAGTTAACTCGGCGAACTTTGTTACGCCTTAGAGGCAATAAATTAGCAGATTTTGGATGTTATTAAGTTCTCTAAAAGGATATTAAATTAAATCAACTATAATATCACAATAAGCTAATAGAAACTCGAAACAAACACATCAACCGGTCAACTTCAATATTTCTAATTGTCAAATTTTCAACCGTTCAGCTGTCAGTCGCGTTTTGTTATTCCATGTCATGTGCGTTTTGTTGTACCATGTTTTCTAGCCCCACGAGAGCAGGATAAAAAGTATCCTATGTCCCTCACCTGGTCCTAAGCTACCGCCCCGCAAATTTTCTACCAAATCGGTTCAGCCGTTCTTGAGTTATAAATAGTGCAACTAACACGACATTCTTTTGTATAAACATATAGATATGTAAAGCGAAAAACTTTGATTTCTTTTCTAAGAATATTCGATATACTGAACGGTATAAGATTTTGAATCGTCAAAGTTCATAAAATAGAAAAATGTGAGACGCTAAAAAATCATAAAAATATAGATAATATAATATTACTAGCTAACCCAGCAAACTTCGTTTTGCCACCTAAATATTTTGCGATTAAAAATTAGGGGTTGATTGTTGTGAAAATTTGGGATTATATGTATTTTTATATGCTTGTATCATAGTTAAATAAAAATAAAAAAAAATGTTTAAAAATAAAAAGTAAATGTTAGGGGTGGAAAACCCTTATAATTGAGGGGGATGAAAAATAGATAGTAGCCGATTCTCAGACCTACTGAATATGTATATAAAATTTCATAAGAATCGGTCGA
>JAOSYY010005800.1:6469-29947 GCA_025727935.1 Hebomoia glaucippe
AACTTTACAATTCCGATACGAGTATGTCATCTAATGAATATTATTTCCCGGTCCCAGTCGGAACGCAGATGCATTTAAAAATATGTAATTTGTGTTTTGTTTCGGGTACGGGCTGGTTGAGGCCGGACGACTGTCAAATACGCAGGTATTTAGAGTATTAAATGTGGTGTAAGGAACTCCTAATAATTTGTAAGTTCCGTTCGGGTCACGTACCACCGTCAATAGATAGAAGTCGTGAAATGCATTTCGTGTTTAGATTTCAGCCTATGAATTTTCGAATACTCGAAATATGTAAATAAGGCCGGCAGTAAAACATCTCAAAGTCAAAAAATTATGTAATATGGCTAAGGTCTAAAGGTTGGCAACGCGTCTTCTAGTTCTTAGAGGTGTCCATGGGCGACAGGAATCGCTTAATATAAGTGAACTGTATGCTCGTTTCGTCTCCTATCGCATAAATAATATGTATATCCAGTTTAAAGTCAAATTAAGGAATAAAATCACATTCGGAAAAAAATCTGCGAAGTCTTGTAGTGTTAGTTACATTTGGGCGCGAGAAATTTTTATATAAAAATACATACGACTATAATAAGAGCAACATTTATAAATTTTACTAGTAAAAAAGAATTTTAGGTGAAATAAGCAATATAATTTTTTTGTTAAAAATAGATATGCATATAAGTGTTAGTTAAAAAGTTAGCCATGGTTTATAATGTTATTTAGTAGGTTTAAAGGCGAAATAAAACGCAATTTTTTATTTGATGCAGCATATAATTTATATTTCTACTGATGATGTGACAGTACATTGAGTATCTAAGCAGGTAACACCTTAAGAACTAACTTAGCCAGTAAAAAAATATAATTTGTGTGCAATATATCATGTTTCTTTCATTGACAAAAATAATTTCTCTTTTTTCATAACACTCCTACAATAATAAAAAATATAATTCTCAATTTCATTTTACATTTTTAAAAATAAACTTTATAATATAACCGCAACAACAAAAAAATAAATGCAATCAAGAACAATAATTTAAAAGGAACTCGTGTATTTAATTAATTATATACGACTAAAATTAATAGGTTTACTTTCTTTCACCTAAAAGCTTAAAAGCTCAAAAGCTAATTACTAATCACTTATTTTATAATAATGTACTTACTACTGTTTAGACGACAGATTCTTAAAACGTTATCGAAGTTAGATATAATGATTTATTATAATTTAGATGTTACAAGACGAGAAAATTAAGTATTTTTAATAAATAAGACTAACTTGCCAGAACTACCTAAAATAACAACTTTTATTAAAAGTAATCCAAAAAGTCTGTTTTATAATAATTCATCTGACTCGTTGGTGCGACAGTAAGTACAATTGGTGGAGTTGGGGATTTGCAGAATCATTTCCCGACGGGCCGAAATGGTGGCGCAGGAACGCAGAATTAAAACATCAATAAGTCGCTCATTTGCCCGAAACTATGAATATTATATTCTGGCAAGTTAGACACATAAAGAGCCGGCTACAATATATTTTATAAAGTTTCAAATGTCTTTTCCATCGTTCTTTGAGCAATAAATTAACTTTTTTTTTCTATAACCTACACAGCTATAATTAGACTTATCAAGCGCAAATGAGGCGCTAATATTTAGAAAGGGGATCTATAAGAATATGTTTAAACATTTTTTTTACTCAAAATCCGTGTAGATAAATGTAGTGTTGTTATCGGGAGATCCATTTTTAATCATTTTATTTAATCCACATGGTACTGGCGGCGGACTGAGGGCTCACGGCGGCGAGTTGCTATGCATGGGCGTGGAGGTGGTTGCATTTGGTAGTAAATAGCGGTTCCAAGAACTCCACCACTCAAAAAAACTGAGACTCCGTAGTTACACAAGAGGTTTTTGTCACCAGAATCCATATAAACAGTGAAGAAGCGGCCTAAAAAAATTGTAATGTAAGTCTACCTAAGCAAATATTTTATAATTGTTTTTCTCTAAGACAAGCATTGCGCTAAAAATAGTCTAGTATCATTATCAAAATAATAACGACAGTTTAAGATCAGTTATACAATTTTCACATTGTAATTGAGACGGGAGCGACAGGCGCGCATCGTCTACTGACGAATATAATGACGCCTCAATCATTTACATCCTACAATTTAGTATTATCTTATACAATACAAAGTTGTAAGATCAACCAAAGTTTGCGCATACGGAGTGAATGACGACGGTAGACGTGAGGTTTTTTTCAAAAATGCTAATACAACATCATGTTTTATTAAATTCACATAAATTTACAAGCATCAGAAAACAACATGCATCATAAAATATTTTTCCATCCTTCCCTGTTATATGTTTGAAATTTATTTTCAGACAAACGGGTTTATTCCAAAAAATAGGGATTATTTAGGAATTTTAGACAATACAAGGCGAATATAATATATGGTAATTGCAGAGCTGCACTTATAAATACAGTATTATAAAAAAATCAATTCGCATTTTAAACCACAATAGTTTTGTTAATAATATTCTGAATAAAGTGAATATTTAACTAAAAAAAGGTTTTAAAACACAACAAAACATCAAGGTCTGATTATAACCAATTTGTATGCAGAAATCATGAAAGAAATTTTTGTAACTATGCTACTTTATTGAGTTATAACACAAAACATATTTAACTTACCAGCATTGGTCAAAGCAGACAGAGCCCAAGTTTCCAAAGATACAGCATCAGAATTGGATGCCTTAATCATCCCATAAATGTATGTGACCTTTGCGCTTCCACTGAGCGGCAGGCATAGTGGCTAAAACATTTGAATAGTTACAAATTGTTACAAAGAAAATTTATTATTTATAAATTTTCTACTTTTCATAAAAATAAAATAGAAAAGTTTAAAAGGTCAGAGTTAATTTTGACTAAAATAATAAGTGTTAAATAACTGTAAGTTGTTCAATAAACCAATGATCAAATTTTTTTTGCAGATCTGATTTTTATATGGCTTAGATGCTCATTATTATTCTTAACTGCTTTAAATATTACTTACAACAATGCAAGTAAGCATTGGCATGGATATTATTTCTGTCATCAATGCAATCACTCCGAATATATAGAAAACAATGTATAAAGGTATGAACTTGTTCCATAGATATCCCTTAGCTTTCAGTACATAAAACAACATGAAATACTCCTGAACAAGAAGCACAGGGTATTCAAGGTAAGTACTCAGCCCATAATCATTTTTGTAGTTGTAAAGAGTCATAACAGTATATCTGAAAGCAAAATTGTTATAGTGATAACAGCAACATTATCACTTGTAAGGCAAACAAAATATGTTAAATGTTCAATAAATACTCACACAATGATTTCCATTGTAATCGCCTGAAGACTAATGCCTTTAATTTCACTTGGGCGCTTGTTCCTCAAGTTAAAAATTTGTGGGACTTTTGCAAATAAACATGCCGCTACAATCATCCAACTCAAAGACTCTACGAATAGAGTGGCAAATTTTTCCTGCCACATCTTTATGCTTTGAGTTAAAAATTTATGAAACAAAAAAATTAGTAAAAATTTAATTCACACTACAACATTTTATTATAATATTAAAATATTAGTAACGATAAAAAAATAATATGTTAAATTAAATAAAGGACAATTTACACTTTGAACTATTGAACATGTACTCACTGGAAAAAATAAAATTCAATATCTGATATGAGTCGTAATATTTTAATGTACAGGTTCGGAGGAACGTGCAGTATCGAGTGCAGTTCCGTACTGAACACCGACTGCCGAATGACGCCAATCGCACCTACATGAATGTCATTTGAACGAAGCGCATCGCCACTCGCCAGCGGTCTCTAGTCTCCACCCACCGGCGTGGTTTTATGTAAATCTAACGCGCCACGGGTTTAAATCGAGGTCACACTGCATTTACAAAGTTAACTTGACTGAAATAAGGCTGAAATATTCCTCTTCCCCCTTTTTAATTTCATGTTAAAAATTTGCTATTATTTTAGTTTTCATGTTATAATATTAACTGTAGATAATGTCGTGGAATTACACACAATACTCGATTATTATTGTTTCCTTTTAAGATTTTAAATTATCAGGCAAGTACCTCAACTACTTGACCGATTATCAAGAGAACTTGACACATGGTGATATTTACTTGACAATGACTTTAGGTGACATTGGCAGATGTCTCAACATTGCCATTATTTAAATCGTCATTCTCCATATCATTTTGCTTTGATTTAGAAAGACATTTTTAATTAACGTGAGAAAGTAACGGATTGTGTTATATAATCCTCATTTGTACTTTATAGTCGTTTTAGCATTCTAGAATTGAACTTTGAGAGTTTTACATCTTAATTTAAGAGCTTAGAGTACTCTAGAAATGTATCATTTGAAGTAAAAATTACTTAATATTTTACTACAGTTAATGCTTGGCTCTTGTCTTCGAATATCTAAATCAATGTCTTGTTTGTTGACTTAACACAATTTTAAACATGAAGTTAGTGATACCAATCTATTAGAGATACATATTGTTTAAATAATTATTTAAACCACATTGATGACATCTAATTATTATTACTTAGCGTTTTCAAAATATTTTACAGACGTTTCCAAATTTTTCTGGCTCTATTCCATAAGCTTAAGCTTTCCAATAATAAAACGATTCCCGCAGAATTTATTGTTCCTTATACTTTACTCATCTCATATATTTTTTTCTTGTACTTCGAAATTAATCTATACTAATATTACACAGCTCAATAGTTTGTTTGTTTGTTGTAACGCGCTAATCTCAAGAACCGTTGGTCCGATTTGAAAAATTCTTTCAGTATTGGATAGTACATTTATCGAGGAATGCTATATTATATTTACAAAAAAAATAGGGATCCATACTAAAAGTCCAAAAACCGAGGTGTAAAAATCGAAATTAACGCAAGTGCAGCCGCTGGCAGAAGCTAGTTTATGATAAAAGTAAAAAAATTGGCTAAACGAAAGTTAATCTATTTCTTTTTTGATATAATTTACATTAAGTGATAACGCTACCTCCGTATGGCGCGAATCGCGTTCCGTCGGCCGTCGCACGTGTTATAAAGTTTCTTTTAGTTGTTAAAATTATTTAAATGTTATTCCATATCCGAATGTGCCAGTCCTTGAAATGAAGGGACTTAAAAATCGTGCTCAACTGACACATAAGAGTAACAATTATTATTGTTACAATGTTATTAAAAGATTTTTAATCCTTCTTATTAGACACCAAAATCTAAATATCCTTATAATTGTTTTTGTGTTTTATCAAAGTCATTAGTGATATAATACATATATTTTTAATATGTAATTAATTAGAAACTTTGTTTAAAATAACACATGTTGTTATTAGTTTTTTTTTTAGATTTAAGAAATGTTTTTAAAGATTTGTTATTTTTTTTATAAATTAAAGTTAGAAATAACAAGGTATAGCTTATGGAAATGGAAACATGTTCGAGCCGGCGGGAATTGATCGTCGATTTAAACGGACGCCGCATCTGACCAAAATCTTTTGGAACCGAGGGTTAACTAAGTTGTATATTTACAAGAAAAATAGATTTTTCTGCAATTAACTTTATTATACGAAGCCAAGTTGTGGTATTTGACAATTAGATGTATGTTATAAAATTCTTTCCCGAATATTTTTGACTTCAAAGGTAAATTATCTGAGGAAAACTATCAAAAATATTATTATTCAATCTAATTAATAATATTAGAAGGGCGATAAATAGCTGTTGTGGTTTGAAGCAAAAGAATATGTGAGATTAAATAATATTGTTATGTATGGAATAATTATGCAGTACGTAGTTGTCATTATTACTTCGATAACGTCATTTGGCCGGCTCAGTGTCGCCAATCTTAGAGTGAAGATCGTCTTAAAAGCTGCGCAGAAGTATTTCGAAGGAACAAGCGCAGCTTCATCCCCATACCATAACATCACCCACCACGCCCTTCCAATAAACCGCTATTCTAAAAAAGTTGCTTTTGTTTTGCTTCAGAAGACTTCTGTCTAAATCTATCTTATTTCAATGTTACACTTCCAAAAAGTTACAACGAACTTTCACCAACAATATAAAAACTTATAAAATATTTAAATAATTTCTTAAATACTTACAACAACAAAAGCCGGTAGATCAAAAATAAAGTTCAGTCTCCATCGACAGCGCACAAGTTTCTGATGATACGTTTATACGAGTAGTTAAAATAATATTTTGTGGTGTCTTTTTGGATTGTTAGTGTTTTTATATAAATATATATTAGTAATAAACAATATTTTCGATACGAAACTTGTGAAGTTATTGTTGAATATCTCAAAAATTTGATGGAATATTAATTTATAAAGGTGAGTAATAATAGTAATTAATAATTTGACTGTATAGATTTGTGAGACGTATAAAAAGTAATCGATTTTTTCTATATAATAGCAGAATTGCGGAAAAATAAAGTTGAGAATTTGTTCTGTAACGTTACTTACATTTTATCACTACCCCCTTGCAACCCGCCCACCCCTTAGCCGTGCAATTTTAGTAACTAATTAATCTAGGGTTTTGCTGCATCTGTTTTACGAAGTCTAGACAAGTGCTTTTCTATTTAATTACTGTAGCTTTAATAAAAGAGAATATGCAGTTTATTAAATATCTACTTCAATCGTAATTTTAATATATTTTCCTAATTATTAGATAGATACCTTTGGCCGATAGCTATTAGCTCACTGAAACCTTACACTAGTAAGACACAATGAGAACAATACTGTCATTTTTAACAATGGATAATGACATGTCATACTCATTAATACGACAAAAATAACCTATCCTTGTCAAAGCATGGCCTAAGTGAATTGATAACTTTATTATGATGTAATATGGTATTCTGATCTAACAGTGGTAGAATATAATAACAATTTTCGATTTTTGTCTTTGTACTAATGAAATATTATTTAATTATGTATTGCATAACCTAAGTAATGGTATTCTTTGTAGAAAAATTATGAGTAGACCTAGTAGGCCACGCATGTTTTATGAAGTACGAATTTATAAGTTTTTGAATAGTGCCAATACTATATATTATCAGTCTTCACTTAGTTACAGATGTATAGGTGGGACTAAGTGAAGCTTATTCGCGATATTTTTTTTTTTTGAATAAATTAAGTACAAGATTTTTACTACCCAAGTGTTTCGTAAACTTAATTAACGTACAGGAGAAAATTGCATGGTATTTTCATTTATTACGTTGATAATTTTAATGAATCTCTAAATTATATAATTTTATGTACCTATCAACGGCTTGTTAGAATCCCCTATAATTGTTATGCTATACCAGTTGTTAATAAAATATCATAACGCTGTTGACGATACAGTGCTTTCTTGGAAATATATATACTGATGTATATACGTCCTATCCATTAGTGATCGATTAGTGATCTAGACCGATTTCTGAACTTTTCTCTAAGACGCGGAGTACTCAAAAATTATTATACATAAGATTGTGACACTTAAAGTCCTTTAAAAAGGTCAGATCAAGATAACTGCCATCGCGCAGACAAATCGAAAAAAATTGACGCATTGCACGCGTTTAACCGTCTTTAGACAGTTAGTTTCCCGCATTTTAGTCATTTTCTTTGAAAAGTTGCTATGGCGAATATAACGTTAAACTTAAAATTATTATAGTACTATATATAAAAACAAAAAAAAAATCCTTTAACTCCACAAAAAATCATGAAGTTCTTTGGCGTTACTAATGGTACATATGTAATTTATTAAGTATCCTGAGCCACAAGGATAAATTAATTTTAGAAATTACATACTAGCTTTCGCCTGCAGTTTCGCCCGTGTTCATTTCGATTCTACACCTTGGGTTACATTGGACTTAATTGAAAGGATCCCTAATTTTTTTGAAATTATACTATAATTTATATCCTTCCACGATAAATGTCCTATCCAACACAGAATCAATTTTCCAAAGCGGAACGGCGGTTCCTGAAATTAGCGCATTCAAACAAACAAACTCTTCAGCTTTATAATCTCAGTATAGATATATAGTCCGAATTTGTATCCAGGAATTTACAAATCCGTTGGGTATCGAAAATCAAATTTCTATTATTCAGAATGTTTCTGCTGTCGGTGCGACACTAAATAACAAAACGTTTTCACTCATCGAGCAAACCCTATATTAGATAAACGTTTTAAATTCGATACTTGACGATTTGATTACTGCTACAAAACCTCGAGAAGTTTAGTTAAACAGTCTATTTGTATTGTGTTTAGGACTTTATAAAGGTAAGTAGTTTTTGTTAAGAAACAAACAAATTTTTAGTACTTATAAGAAAGGAGGGTAAAGAAGAACTATTTGATATGTTGTAACGTCACGCTTGTAGGTGTAGACTGTAGACTATGAAAGTTATTGCCTTTGTCTGTGGTATAATAAACAGTTAATTTCTACGGTCTGAGTAACACATTATCGATCAAATTCGGCCGAAAAACCAAAAGTCGCTCTGAGCTAAAAGAAAACAGCTACAACGTTTCTAATATTAAACTTATGTGGTCACACATATTCCCCATTAATGTAATTTTCTTCGCCAAAATTTGTTTGAAAAATTGCACACGTCGGGTGACCTGTTAGTCGTAATGACAACAAAGGCAACTTTGTCGAAACGCTCCGAGGTTCAACAGAGAAGTTGCCAATTGCACGAGCCAAAACGTTTCAAAGAGCCTAGTCATAAAGGGCTTTGTAATATCGCTTGCCCAGCCGAATTGTAAATATTAATCCAACACGTTCACATGTTTAGCTGTGTATTATTAAAGAGCACCTGAGTTTGATGAGCTTTTTACAGATTCTATGAAAATCTACCAACTATTATAGTATGATAATGTACTTTTATTGCTAAAAAATTAAATTGCAATTTATTTGAAAGTAAATTTTATGAAGTCGACTTATTATATTATACCATTTCGTTTGGCTAAATCTTATCTATTTAAAAAGCTGAAAAGTTAGTTTGTTTGTTTGAACGCGGTGATCTCGGGAACCGCTGGTCCGATTTGAAAAATTCGTTGAGTGTTGGATAGAACATTTCTCGAGGAAGACTAAAGGCTATATTATATTTTTTTTAAAAATTAGGGGTCCTTCCTAAAAATCCAATAATGTAACCTACGGTTTAAAATCGAAATGAACGGGAGCGAAGCCGCTGGCACAAGCTAGTGATTCTATAATAGTTCTTTTTTACAGGTGCTTATAATTAGCTTAACAAGGTATTATACAATTAGAAGGTGTTATAAATTGTCGTTGGAGTCTATTGTCACCATTGTGGAACACACAGTAAGTTTAGATGACATTTATAACAATCATTTACGATATATGAATACTAGCCAACATCATATCAGGTGCTTCTTGACAGTCAATAATGAGCTTTTTATATTTATTTGGAGCATTTCAAATTTACTTATTTGTAAAGCAAAAGAGTTGCTGCGTCAAGCCTACGTAGCATTTGTTCTTTAATATGACGATATTGACAAGAAACTAATTTAAATCTCATTTGAATATCTCAGGCTTTATTTGATTATGCTAAAATCTAAAGGGATTTCTTACTTAACAAATAGAAGCTTGAATATGTCCGTTAAATTAAAAATAATTTATAAATATTATATAACAATGCTTCAATTTGATAGTGAGTGACCAAATATACTTAATTTGTTTGATAAAATACCGATTAAATGCAAATTGACTTATACTATTATTTATAAAAATCTCATATTCCTATATATCCATGGCCATGTTGCATGACTCAGTGACGTTATTTGATTGATGCGTTACAGTATATTTTATTTAAAAATGTGTTTTCTTTACTGCTGTAGTAAAAAAATATTTTCTTGAGATCTATCAAGACAAGGCAAGTCAAAGCAGCCCTATTGATAACTTAAGTATAATCGAATTTTGAAGAGATTTTAATTAACGTATTGTTTGACTGTTTGTATATATATATATATGTGTTGAGAATGAGAAATCCCAGAGGATGCAGACGCGACAAAGTAACGACTTTGATTACATCTCACAACTATAGTTATGTACCTACATGCAGGATTTACAGACCACTTCAATTCATTTGATCGTATTGGGCGGATATTGCGTTGCAAATAAAGTTCGGAACGCTACAAAATATAGAAAATCACATAAATCTAAAATTGTTCGTCAAACCAACACATGTTTTATAATTAAAGTTTAATTCAATGAAAATATTTAAATTTAAGGATCTAAAGATTACTCCATAGACAATTTCTTAAGATTTTGTAAAACAATAAATTTACTTAAATATTTGCTTTCTATATATAAACGTGTATAGACAAATATAAAGTTGGTATATAGGTCTTTAATAATTAGGTATCTGGTTATATGTTTCTTTTTACTGTAAACAACAAACAGAACTGTAATTACATTAGTCGTATTAAAATACAAAAAATAAAAGGATTTCATGGACATATCCTATATTACTAAATTAATACACTATCAATCTGTGTCGGCTTAGCAGAAGTGCATTTTAGTAATAAAGAAAAGAAAAACAGATGAAAAGTCATATGTTATTAAGGCATCAGTTGTATACACACAAACATATATTTAAAAATCTTCAATTTAATACTAATTTATTTTTTAATGTAACATATCATTTCTGAATGTATTTCTCTTAAACATTTTTGTATTTTAAGTGAACATACAAAAACCTAAAGCGATTGGCTCTATATTCTAGATTAATTTATGTCCATGACATCTAAAACATTTTATATAATTTTTGACAAAATATTTGTAAATTTATTAGGTGAAAAGTTCAAAAATTAAATATCAATCTTAAAATTTATTATCATTCTGATCGAAAATTGACGGGAGGTTGAGTGTTTAGAGTGAGTGAGTCCTAGAATGAGGAGTAACAAGGATGCAGATATTGTGAAACGTTCAATGTTCCCGCCCCTGAAACTTGCGACCTTGAAAGGGTGTGTTTATACACAATTCGACGTGGCAGATGATGCACTGCCGCCTATATACGCGGGAGGCAGTTCTCGAGTTATTTCAAAAAAGGCATCACTACTGAACGCACGTCACCATGATTGTCGAAATGTGCACTTTATTCTTATATAGTCTAGGTAATATTTTTTATAAGACCGTAAGTAGAGTGCTTAAAGAAATACATGTTTACACTAATGATTAATTAAACTTGTTGCTCTAGTCAAATATGCAGTCTTTTATAATTATTTGAATATGTTGCTTATAATAATTATTTATTTTAGGTAATCGAAATTATGAAGGCTCAGATAAAATGGGCAGAATGATATCTACGATGCTCGTCGATTATTACTGTATCCTTTTCCAAAAATTTAGTGTGATATTAATCAAAGTCGTTACGTAGCTAAAATAAACCGCTTCTTTAATATAAGTTTGTGGTCACGCTTTAGTTTTCCAGAATCTATGGGCGACGATTAAAAAAAATTATAAATTTTCTACAGAATTTTGATATGTCAAATTCTTAAAATGTAATACTAATATAATCACAAATCAGATAATTTTAAACTTCATAAATTTGCAGGGTGCAATCAATTCCATATTTTTTGAATTTTAAATTGAAATCAACATTGGGTGATTGTCACCCGTAAATCACTTTTCATAAATCATTTTTCATGACAAGTTAACTAAACTTTTTTTACATAATCTGCAGCTTTTAATGTCTTCGCATAAATATCTTTAGATAATTTATTTTTATGCTTCAGTGTTTTTGGACTTATTATCATCACTTTGTAGTGGCAATTGAATTTTAAAGTGTATTAGTGTCTTTAAGATTTAGGTTCAATGTACTATTCGTAGTACTCATTAATTTTACTTTATATTTACGTTTATTGTATGGATCCAAATAATTACGTTGTTAAGTGTTTTTATAACAGAGTATTTTGCTTGTTCTAAATCAAGATTAACTAATTAAAATCTACGCTTATTAAAAGCTCGATGTATTTTAATTATAATGAACACGATATATTGGAAAAAATATTCCTTAAATACTTATTAATTTCTCCATACAGGTAAGGGTTATTTCATGTATGGGGTCAAAATTAATACTACCATTCCTGAGTTTATTCCTACCTATTCACCGGTGACGCTATGCAACACGTGGCCAAAAATCGCACGACTGCTGCTCATGTTTTCTTTAAGTGCTTGGGGCTCGATTCTCAATGGATTTTTCGTGGCGTCTTTCTTCGTGGAGCACAGTATCCGAAAAGCTGGTAAGTAATTTATTAATTAATTTAAGTCTAACGTTTCAACTATGCTAGCGCGTCTTCTTCACAAACAAGTCGAAAGTTCAATGTTGGGAGTTGGATGTCTAACTCTGACATCCGAGTGAATGTCCTTTTTAGAAATTAGCTTAATGTTAATGTAGGTAATGTTTTCATTTTTCTTTATATAACATATTTCTGCATTGAGCTTTCATGCGATACGTTTGAATTGGAGAAGAACATGCAATTATGCGAAGTTACAAAATAATACGCGATTCTATCTTTATTTTTATGTATTTAAATACGGAAGTTTATAGCGGAGCTGCGAAGGTATTGATTTTTTATTCCTGTAATGTAAATTTATATACCTATACATTTGCTCTATCTCAATTTCCATAAATAAAATGGTTCACTCATTAAAAAGCTTTTAATTTTCAACCCACATAACTCATTTACTTCGGTCCTTATAATAATTATTTATAAAGAAGACTTTTAATCCAATTATTTTGTACAAATGCCTTGGAATAGTTATAAATAGCCTGTAATTGATTTTACAGAATTGTTTAATTCGCAGTTTAAAATTGTCACAATATATGCATATATTCTTTTGTACACAGTACGTGTATTATTAGTAACAATTATTCTTTGTTATTTTACAGTATTTTCCTTTTTCTATTATTTCACTGATTGCATACGGAGTAACGGGTGAAAATAAACAAAAACTATATGAATCGAAATTAAAATTGAAAAGTTTCTCCGCATATTGATATTAATGTTTGCGCAATTCAAATAAACGCTATTTAACCAGTTATCGCATCACTTTAATATTTTGTGCTGGACATTTCGTACTTGTGTGTCCATCCAATATCGTATAAACCTTGTCCAAGCTTTATTAAAAGCTTGTGCCGTTTGATGTCAAGGGGTAAGGTTTAATTAATTGTCGTTATTTGCTAGGGTAAAGAAGATTAATAAATGCTTACTTTCTTTTATAATGTTTGTTAATTGACATGTTTTATTTCTACTTTATTAATCAGTCGTTATACTAGGTAAATCATAGCAGCGGGGGTTAAATCTCATGTATCTCTTTTCTCATTTATTTTTTTGAGTTGCAACAAAAATAAAACATTGTAACTCTATTCTAGGCTTGGTATTTATGGCTTGTATTGGTTTTGCTGATCTGTTGATAACTTCCGGCGTGATGGGAACATCCTGGATAGTTCTACTCGCGTCTGAATGGGACAACATATATTCCTGCGTCTTCGTACAACTTCTTGGAGTGTCTGCAACTTACTGCTACAGTTTGTTCTTTATGGTAAGTTTTTAATTATTAATTATTATTAAAAAATAAGCTCTCGGGACTGTTCTGACTGACATTCAACTGTTTGAATTCTTTGCAGTTAGTGGCACTGGAAAACCACTTACGACTGTGTCGGCCTAAGGCGGCGTACGAAATATTTAGCAAGACCAACGTCAGCATAATTACAGTTTCAATTTTCATTATCAGCTTCTTACTTGGCTCCCTCGGCGTGTTTTTGGGCCTCGATTACGACTACTGCACTCGGTTGCATATTGGAAACAGCATTTATAGATTGATGTCAGCCATCTTATTCCATGCTATACCATCCGTGATAACCGTCTTTTGCTTGGTCTCTTCATACCTTCATGTCCGACGCCGCGCAATCAAAAAAAAGAGTTACAAACGTTCTGTCGCGTACGGCCACGACAATTCGCTCGCAACACTGAATCTAGTTGCGTACGCCCTCTACGTCATAGCTTGGTTTCCATACATTTTTGCCTCGGTTGATTTACCCACGACGACTAATGCCAGATATTACCATAGTATCTGGGTAGGTCTTGGCCGTTCGCTTGTTACTAACTTCTTGTACGCAGTCCTGAATACGAACTTCCGACACGCTTTTGGAAACCTGTTGAATTATGTCTTCTGCAAGAATAGTCTTTCCGGTCGTCCTTCAACTTATCGTCGCAGAAAATACTCCAGGGTTCGAACAACGCGGGTTCGGCTTGTGTCACCAAATACATGGAGGGATCGAAATGTTTATACCCCTCCTCAAGCAGATTGCGAATCTCAATTTCTGTAAATTGAAAAAGAAACCAACGTCTATTGTTTTGACCATTTAATTATATCCCAACATCATAGCTTTTTTTATTAATTTAAAGGTCTCCGTCCGTCTTGAAATATATTTACATAATTACATATGATATAGTATTTATTTTCTTTTTAATATCTTATACTGTCATAAATTGTATATAAATATTACTTGTTACATATAATATTTTATATTTATAACGCTGATAATAATTAATATAACTTTTTACTATCCTACATATTTTATTATATCAAGTTTATAGTATTGTAGAAAGGAATTCATAAACAACTGTCAAATGGAAGCTTCCTAGTAATGAGTTATCGTTCAATTGTTTAAGGAATATCTGTCATCTTAAAAAAATGTTACAAATCGTATAATACTTCGACCAAATGTTTCGTTACTCTAACATCTGAGTTTTTTACCCCTAGCTAGTATTTAATGATTGTGAGCGCCGGTCTCCCTTTTAAATAACCTTTCTTTGATTTGCTGAATTCTTTCAACAATAATTGCAGTTATGGTCACAAGTAGTGCATAATGAAATTGGCTCTAACCACAGCTTCCGGTATGGTAAACATACGTATTTTTGTATTGGAGAAGACGAAAAATATTTTTATATATGTTTAATATTTACTGATGTAAAAAATGCTATTAATTAAATTATATATATTATATACAGAGTTTATTATACTGAGGCTGTGTAAGGTGAAATATTTAAAGGAAGGTTTTGGGGTTAGCTCAGTTCTAATAGTAGACACCGAGTCACTGGGGAAGCCTCGTTTTTTCCCAACCGCTCTTATACGTGTACTTTAAAAGTTGCTAGCTAACCCCATTCAAGTATCTCTGTAAATCGATATACGAATAGGTGGTAATGGTTGTTGAAGAAGGGGTTGAAACATATTCATTTATCGTTGTTGGTAGAGTATGTAATAATATAAATTATATTTAAATTCAGAATATAAACGGCCGATTTCTATTTAATCGCTTGTAAGAGGCTCTAGTGAAAGCGGATCGTAAATTTCTGTTGAAATAATAAGATTCTCACTTATATGAGATTATACGTTAACTTAAAACGATAATTAATTTTATTTGTTGCATTCCGTTTTCAGTAAAGTAAGCTTTAAATAGTTATGGAATAGATAAATTACCTTTTCATTTTTTTTAGCAAAGTGTTTATATAAACATATTGCTTTATACTTTCAAATTAAGAATTTTTTTGGGAACAATACATTTGTAATGGTAGAGGTAAGAAAGCCTGTGGTTTGAACCAATTTATATTATAATTAGAAATATAAACTTAATAAATTGATATCTTGTTCAAAATTACGTTTAAAAAAAAAGTAGTTAATGAAATTATTAAGGTTAACGATTATGTATTTATCGTATTGATGTTACAAGAAACTTATTTCTCGTTAAGTAATTAAATATACTAATGAAATCTTCTTGGTGCGGGTGGATGACCAAAATATCTTATCACACTTAATAAAAAAATCTAATAAAAATTTAAAATCAAGTTGAAAACCTTTCGTCGTCTTGACGACGTCTTCCTATTGTTAGAATTTATTATGGAGTAAGAAAACTTTTTAAGCATCTCCTGTAATATCGAAATTTAAACCTTACCAAATAATTTGTATTTAATCGTTTCTAATTATTCCCTATACGCATTTCTTCTGCACAATAACTATATCCGGATCCGATTTAAATTTGCTTGAGAAATGCAAAATAAAAAATGCGTTAAAAACTTACAAGATTAAGCTTACTAATACCAAAATGTTGTAAGGTACTTTCGTTTGTCTATTTGAATTTAGATAAAATTACAATGGAATATTATTATCATAGTATTGTAAGTACTGGCATTTTGACTTTAGTATATGATTAATATGAATAAATATTGCGTATAAGTAAGTGCCAAATGGAAAAGCAAATAAATCGTTGTCTAATATCTGTATAACAATAATATCTTAAAATCTCTAAAAATTGTATGTTTCTTAGTTCTATGTGCCACAGGCTAGTCTAACATAAATAATAAATCTGGTAAACGTAGAATGTCTTATTACATTAATGCATTACTCTTTAACATAAGAATAATCCGTAAGAATACAAGTCATGGTATATTAAAAATAAATCGAATTTAATGGGGATTATTGTTACCTATTTTTATATTTCTATTACGTCACTTGAAAATTGTACTGATTTATTAATGTCCTATCTAAAGTTAACTTTAATCTCTAAGACTGTTTTTGAAATATTAATATATTTATCTTCGGCAGAGAGACATTACTAGATACAGTTGTTTACGTTTTAATAATTGTTTTGTATATTTATTAAGAGTATATAAAAACTTATATATATTGAATTTTGTTCAACCTCAATTAGATATTCGAAATATTTGTTATTATAGCATTCTTACTGTAATTCACTACATTATCAATGACCTACACGTAAGTTAAAAAATAATACAATCTATGTTAGTCATAAACCATAGTAGCAATAGTTAGTATTTTCGACAACATGATGTAATTCAAATAATCTATCGATGTATCACTGTTTCAAATTAATAAAATAAATATTTTGGTGTCAGCAATGTTGTTTATTATTTAATCATCTTTTTTTTATTTAATTTCACTTAAAAATTACAAAGTAAAATTTTTCATTTAGTACAATCTACACTAATATTATAAATCTGAAGGGTCTGTTTGACCGCGCTAATCACAGGAATGGCTAGTCCGGTTTGAAAAATTCTTTCAGTGTTGGATAGCACATTTATCGAGGAAGGCTATATTATATTTTCAAAAAATTTAGGGATCCTTTTTAAAAGTCCAATATGGTAACCCAAGGTGTAAAAATCAAAAACAACGCAAGCAAAGCCGCTAGCAGAAGCTAGTATACAATATGTATATAGATCATATTAATATCGGTATCTTGTGAACTAAATCATTATTTAGAATTTTTATTTTGTGCAAGTTTTCTAAACTTATTTATTGTAGCTTTTCTCTCACCGGATGAGAGACCGGAAGCCTAGGGTTGACTTTTAAAACAATCTGTCTGGTAGTTTCTGTAAATGGTACGCAAACCCGGCTTCTGGAGCTACAAATACTTTTACTTCTACTTCCCTAGTAGTTGTATCGCTTTGTGGCCTATTTTTCCTCTTCAAAATCACGACAAATGTTGGATCGATCCCATTTAAAGAAACCCAAAATGAGAGACAGAGAAGATTTAGAAGGATGTTAAGTAGATTTTGAATAAAAAAGAGTCGGAGAATTAAGTTAGGATATTATAATAGATGGGTAGAAAATGTAACGAAAGACTTAATGAAAATAGAAGACATTTTTAGTGGGTTTGCAATGGAATCTTTGCTTGATGGATACTGTTTCATAAGAAAATCCTATTGATGTTTTACCTGATATTGGTACACTGTTTTTACTGAAACAAAATATATGACAAACAATATGGAGTATTTTAAACAACGAAAATATCTTATCCTAACTCCATTATTAACTTTAATCCATAATAACTTTAAAAATCTTTAAAACATTTGATTTCAATAAATTATGGGTATTGATGTTAGAAAAGATGATAATCTTTCATGCCATATGCGATTAGTTAGTACTTTCGCATAATTAGAAGTGTGATTTCCCTGACATTATGTATCTATATAAAATCCGTTTCACGTAAGCCCCCTTAAATGCAATTTGCATAGTATATCGACAGTATCATTTGCTACACTAGACATACAATTAGGACAGTTCTTATAAATAATTATAGCAAAAGGGTTTCTACCCCGTAATTAAGCTTTTTTAGATACCTTAGTACAAGGATATTATAATTTAATAGAGCATTAGTTTCTGCCAGCGACTTTGCTCGCTTTCTTTTCGATTTTTGCTCCGTGAGTTTATTGGACTTTTAGTAAGGACCCCTAATTTTTTTTCAAAATCCTAGCAGACCAGTGGTTCTTAAGATAAGCGCAATAAAACATACACACAAACAATCTCTAAAGCATTATGATATTATAGTATATATTGTTCTGTTAGCTTGTATCAAACGAATAAAGTGTGGTGTCAAACTAAATATAACATTTATATTATTTAAAATGAAACAAAGAACAAGGAGGGCTGCGAGGTAACGCATCGATTGTTAATTAATTGGTAGTGGGACGAAAAATTATCTGGTCAAATGAACACACCTTTGACCATTAAAATGAAATATATTTTCAATATTCGAAGTGTTCTTATTTTATTTATGGACGTAAAAATTAAAACTCAGGTTTGCAATATATAAGGTGCAAAAAAACGTAAATTGTACACCTATTGCAAAAAAATATATCTAATGATAAAGATAAAATGAATTAATGATATATGAATGGTATTATGGCCGATTACCTACCAAATATAGGTAAAACCATATGGTTTGTAGCATAAACTTTCACTTGGTTACTATCACAAACTCATACTTATAGGATACATCTACAGGGAATGTCGTCCTTTCTTCTTATTAAGAAAGCGATTTTTTTAATCTTAAGTTGTGAAATATTTCTACAGCCTTGCATTACAAATATGTACTTCCTAATCCACCGATACAAGAGATATAGCAGGTTTTGTAATGCACTTTTTCATTCCCTTCTAAGCAGTTTCCGTCGGCGGCAAATAGGAAGTGGCCTAGCCTAACGTCGCGTCACTTCATCTCATCCACAAGTAAATCCAATAACTACTAGCGATAACTTCCTCAAACTAGTACACTTGGAAAGCTTCAAGATCTAACTTGTCTTAAAGAAACGCAAACAAATGTTGCTCATCTTATAGACCGACCACAAGTCTCTACAAAAAACATATAGGAACGTTCGTTAACAAAATGTGACATGATATTAATTGATAGATGGTTCAATAAATATTCAGTAAC
Source organism: Hebomoia glaucippe (assembly GCA_025727935.1). Classification (NCBI taxonomy): domain Eukaryota; kingdom Metazoa; phylum Arthropoda; class Insecta; order Lepidoptera; family Pieridae; genus Hebomoia; species Hebomoia glaucippe. Next base: position 25,747 of record JAOSYY010005800.1, read on the forward strand.
AGCGACAAAATAATTTGTCAACGCTACAATAGACTTCAAAGGGAACATATTAACTTTTAACTACGTGATTGACTTACTCCCTTTTTTATAATATTCCATGTTTGACACAAAGTCTAATTAAAAATTGTGCAGTAAGTAATTTTCTTTTATTAACATAATATTTCATATTATACATATACATACTTCTTTATTTAAATGACCTGGCAATTATTACGTTTAATTTTTCAGGTAGATGAGGTCTAATGGAAAATACAATAATTTATATTTCTTAAAAGTAAAAAGATCAGAGATTTCTATTGTCATTATACGTTTTTAACGATACAATGTAGAAGTAAAAATAACGTAACTACTTGTGTAGAAAATGCTGGATTTGTGAGAAATCTAAATTCCGGAATATTTACAATTCAATGCTTAAACTTTGGCGTTGAAAAACGTCCGTTGCTAAAATCTTTAAATCTAAAATTTTAGATATTGTATCCCAATAGTTTGAACCTTTATTTAGAAAGGTTGGAACCATTTATTTTAGAGCAGCAAATTGTTATTAGAAAATGAGACAGATTTTATTTCTTATTACTCTTTGGGAATGTATGTCGCGTCTATAGTCTATTAAGTTACACAAGTGATAAATGTATTAATAAATTACACAATTATTGTTAACATTGCTTCATATTTATTACATTACAAACCCGTCAGGAATCGAATCCTAAACTGGAATCGACTCTCCAGGGTTTAGCCATATATGATATAGTAATCAAACAGCACAAGCGGTGTAAAATGTTCTATATTTTGTCATTATTCTAAATAATTTTTATGTTAGGATATATTGTTTTACTAAGCCTTCAATTTGTCTGTTGGACTTTATAATACCTTTATATATTTAACGATAGTAAGTTTGACTGATGCTTTTATAACTAAAGCGTGCAAGTAAACTGTTGATAATAACTTAATATACTTGTAGTCAATAACTTCCTACATGTTCTCATGTTGACTATAACAATGTTTCTTAATATTTCAAACTAAAATAGGTGAATGAGGCAACTAAAAAACAATGAACAGACCGTTGTTTTGTTTAAGCATTTTCTCAAAAGCTCACATAGTGTAAACGGGCTATTTCCGTATGGCAATCATGCTGTTTTTGTTGAATGTCAATCGTCATCATATAGCCTTGCTCAACAGTCTTTTGGGTTACGAATTGTAACGGTGAAAGGCGAGCGTTTGGTGGGGGCAGATTGGCGTGCCGGAGCCTGGCATGGCAGTCTGCCGTGAGTGCATGTCCGAGACGTCGTTCACAGCATAGAAATATCTCAGTGCTACCTTCAAAACGTCTATGGGATACTTTTACTTTCGCCCGGAATAATAAAAACTTTACCTTACTTTTGGGTGTGTGTGTGTACGTGTCTGTGCCTGTAACATGCTTAAGTGAAGCTTTAGTAATATTATTTGTTACCATTGAGGGAGACAATTGCAAAATGTATAGTCTGTGTCTATGTCTTGCTATATGGAGCGCTGCCTTCGTGCCAACTCAAGCCCAAGGTGAGTCAATCGACTCCTTCCTATTGAGGAACTGCCACCGTCCAGTGAATATTACTGCGGAACAAACGTTATTAGCGCTATGTAATGCTTATGAATAGTTTGAGGTTTATAAACAAAAACACATATTATCATATATCGTCATAGGCTCGAGTTCCTATTAAACGACTGCGGTAGAGATCTGTAGTAATTTTAGTGTTCCTGAGAACTATTCGGAATTTATTCCATAAATATTTCAAATAAATGCTAACAAGTGATAGTCAAGACTGACAGTTACTTTCAAGGTTAAAATATTCAACTAAATGAAATCAAAAGTATAGAAATAGTAAATTTCAGGATATGATTATGATAAGTTTTAATAATTATCACGAGAAACATTCAAAGTATTAATAATTCATGCAAATTCTCCGCTGAGTGCTTATAAAAGGAATTTGACCATATTCGCAAGGTCTTAGGCTCAACTACAATGTTTAATTTTATATTCATGTTAAAGGTTTTGGGTTGCGTACTGTAATATAGTAACTATTCTGGTTCCACTTTACCCAAATGGAAAGTATAATTTAAAACACGTCATTCAGATTTTTTAGTAGCTAAATATGCAAAAAGAAGTTTCGAATTGTGACCGAATGATTCAAATAGACGTTACAAGATGTTTTGACAACCGGTTTATTTGTATTATTTAAATTCATCATTTTTTGGGCATTTCTTAGGTGTTCAAATACATATATTTTATTTTTCATGATATTATAAATACTAAGGTTTGAATCATAATTATTTTTTCTATAGTGGGATACAGGTTTTGGAGTTTGATGTTCTTTCTCGAAATTTTTCTTGAAGTTGTACGAAATTATTTTCACTAAACTTGCAATTATCGACAGAATGGAGCTAAGTAATTTTCGTTCAAACAGAAATAGCAGAATTTCTTAGTTTTAACACCTCGTGAAAGAGATAAGGAAAAGTATTATAAACTTAGCCAGAGGCCATTGTCGGTCTAAAATAAAGAATACAAATAAAATACCTACATATTAGTATACAAAACAAGATATTCTAAAAACGAGGTAAAAAATATGGCTTGCCTGAGAACCTAACGAATTCAATTCTATACCTGTTTAATTATTCTGAATTAGACAATAACCGACTCACTTGGTAACATTTTTAAACAACTGAAATTATTTATTTCATAAACAGATCTGAAACATAATTAATGTAACACTCAACTATTCTATTGCATGCAAACTCGTAGTGCATTTAAATTAAATTGATATGAATATGAATAAAGACATAATAACTAATCTACACGCTATCTGTTCCCAATACATAAGGCATATTCACAATGAAGACAATATAATCATTCATTTACCACATAAAAGATTTTTTTTAAATTAATTTACTATTTTTCTATATAACTTTGCTATAGGTTAAATGTCAAAAATTTTCTGTACGTGGACGTTTTTGTAAAATACTAAATAATTTTGTTAATTACTTAATTAGATTGTTGTTAATTTATTAAACTTACATACTAAACTATAGTACTACTTAACTATAGTTGAGTTATCTGAACAAAGATTATATTAATACGAAATAATCACCATAATTTTTTGAATGGTAAATAAATTTTCGGCCGAAAAAATGCAACACGGCTCTTATGAGAGGCTTTTGGGCTTTTCCTAAAATTTTCCCCAAAATATGGCTACCATCGATGACATAGTTAATATCGATCCTGAACTCAGGATGTTTTTTGTTTATTCGCATGAACACATGGATTTTACAACCCCGAATATAAAACATTCGTATGTTGACAAGCCCAATAATCTTCACAGCCAATTAAGTTCGTAATAAACAACTACCCGAAGGATGTCTACTATCCATAAATGGCAGTCTTTTTCAATATTTTGGTCACTTATCGAATGATTAACACTTAAGGTAAATTTTCACACGGATTCGGCTCACCTTTCCCTATTTTTTTTTATAATAAACAATGCTAACAGGGTGTTCGGTTGTGTTGTACAGTATTTCTCATTGTGAAATAAAACAGAGAACGGCAGTTAAATTATAAAATTGTTTCCAGCATGCAAAACAAATGATATAAAAGTTGAACACTACACCCTCGTTAAGCTACGCTTTCGAATATCATATTTCCTACGTCGTTGGATTGTGTAATGAAATAAAAAAATCGAGTAGAAATTTTCACTTACTAGAAATTTTTATTTTAACTGCTTAAGAATTCAGTAATGTTTTTTAATTTATTTTTGATATTGAAGAACGATCTTACCATCATTTTTAATATTCAAAACCTATATTGAACTGTTTTTAGTATACTAATATTCAATTAGTTTTAATTCATTTTCATAATGTGGTGGGAGGAACATGTACCACCGTTCATAGATGGAAAAGTCATGAAGTGCTATGCGCGTTTCGATTTGAATCTATGAATTTCCGAATACTCGAAATAAAAATGAAATAAAGCTTTATGGTTGGTAATGCGTCTTCTAGATCCACTGATCTTGGAGGTGTCCAATTGTCCATGGGCGACAGAAATCGCTTAATATATGTGAACTGTATGCTCGTTTGACTTCCCATCGCATAAAAAAAAATTGAATATATATAATAGACATGTAAACATATCGTCATAAGGAAATAAAACTGTACCATAATTTCTTATAAATGAAGG
>JAOSYY010005811.1:0-29913 GCA_025727935.1 Hebomoia glaucippe
GCTGTGTTAAAAGCACATTAAAGTTTAATTTAACAAAAACCTTAGCCACAGCGACGCGTGGCCAGGTCATCTAGTTTTATATAAATACTAGATGACCCGGTCACGCAACGCTGTGGTTAAGGTTTTTGTTATATTAAATTGTAATTAGTAAGCATTATTATCATAATTGAAACGTATGTGTTTTTAACACAGTGCCATCTATTGAATACATACTGAATTTAGTCAACAGATATTGTCATCTGTTAAAATCGTTTGGAGCTAAAAAAATACAAATAATAAATCACAATAAAATAATATTGCGACTATAAATTGATAAATATAATTTATCTTTTAAGTCGGAGTATAGCACTCATTTTAAAGAAAAAAACATTAAAATCGGTTCAGTGGTTTCGGAGTTCATGCCGGAAAAACAACGGGACACTTAATTTATATACATTAAAACAAAAAAGTCTTTGTTGAGTTTCTAACATTTTAAGCTCATCTATTGATTGCTTCTCTAAAGCTATAAAAATAATTAATTAGAACTGTATTAAAAAAATTACTTACCCGCAAGTCCATTGCTGCTTTGGCATATTCTGGTTTTAAGCTTTTGCAATATCCACACCAAGGCGTGTAAAACATTATTAAAGATTTCTTAACAGTTGCTGCTCCTTTCTTCAGGAAGTTTGACAATGCCTATAAAACAAGTAATGTTATAGAAATTAATAACTTTTCAATAATATCGTATTAACTCCGTACTTTGCTGGAATGCAGTAACTCTGCCATTCAACCGCGTGCTTCTTCCATTTCGCCAATTTAACATACTCAGAACCTAACAAATAAAGGCATGTTACTTGCCGTTGAATCAGCCAAATGAATAACTTCACTGGCCGCAGGGTCTTCTTCCCAAGGGATATCTCCAGTGGGATCCAATAAAAAGTTGACAATAGAACTAACTGCTTCTGCCCGATCGTAATCTTTATTATATTCACCGTCTTTATAATGTTTTATATAGTATGGGTCCACAGTATCTATCTTAAATTTTTTACAAAGCTTCTTGCCCTCATTGCTGAAAAATTACAAGTTTAATCTAATATATAAAATTCTCGTGTCACGGTGTTCGAACTTGAACTCCTTCGAAACGGCTCGACCGATTTTCGTAAAATTTTATATGCATATTCAGTAGGTCTGAGAATCGGCCAACATCTATTTTTCATCACCCTTAGTGATAAGGGTTGTTCACCCTTAAATTTGTTTTTTAATTTTTGGACGAAATTTGTTTTTTCATTATTTTAAGATACAGCATATAAAATTACATATAACCCCCAATGTTCACCCCTCTACAGTCAACGGTTAAAGTGTCAAATTATTTGCTGAGCTATTATAATCGGAATAAATTTAAAAGCTCTATAAACATTACACGAATAATAAAAGTGCAAACCTTCCGACACAATCGACAGCCGCCAATGTACTTCTACCCTTCATTTTCTGAGCTACCTCCTTGAATATATTCAAAACAGGTTTTGCCTCTTTATGATTGTTTATATAGATAATTAGCACGTTCGTTTTTGTCCTCAGTAGCTTTTTGAAGTCTTTAATATCATCCACTTGAGTAATAGGCGAAGATTGTTTTTTGATTTGAGTTGAAACTTGTACTAACAACAGGAAAAGGAGCTGGAAGAAGTAACCTATTAAGTATCTCACAATATTTTAGAGCAATACAAACATTATAGTTGCATTATTGAAATGTAACTCGTTTTGCCTCCACTCATTGTAATAACTACTCTGGCATCAAATAAACAATATTATTGCTTTGTTCAGTTATCAAGTGAAAAAAATACATATAAAACTATTCCTAAATTGGTGACTTCCATATTTAAACACGATTTTTGTGACTTCGCAGAGTATTGGAAATAAACATTCACAAAATATCACCAGTATATTTAATTATTTATAATATATTTATAATTTGTCTGACGCCATTCCATATCTATGCTTATTTATTGTGCATTGTATGTTTGTTTGTGGTTTTAGGAAGTTTATAAAACAAGTAACTTATTACGAGATATTAACCATTTGCTATGATGTCCCAGTAATTGTGAACAAAGAGTTACGTTTAATTATTAAATTATATGTATTAACTTTCTGGCCGGCAGGAGGAATGTTTTAAAAAAGCACTTTCAATGCACATTGCGAATGGTAAGCAGCGAACTGATTTTATTATGCAAAAGCATTCTTGAAAGTAAACTTATAACAAAAGATCTTTTCTGAGAACAACTTATGTTACTTAAGCCTAATATAAACATTACGTAGGGTTAACCCTATGTGACTCCTGTTCAGCGAATTAAGGTTTTCTATTATGTAGCTACGCTATAATATCTAAACATACATACTCATGAATAAGAATTTCAAATGACTTGTCTAGTATGTAATGTTTGTTATATCAAAACAACAGTATTTGTAAATGCACTTGAAAGTATATACGATATTTATACTAATATTATACAGCTGAAGAGCTTATTTGTTTGGACGCTTTTATCATAGGAACCGTTGTTCTGATTTGAAAAATTCTTTCAGTGTCGGATAGTAAAGTAAACGAGGAAGGTTATATATAGGCTATATGATATTTTCAAAAAAGTTTAGCAATAAAGTAAACCATGGCGTAAAAATCAAAATGAACGCGAGGGAAGCCGCCGGCAGAAGCTCGTTTATAATAGCAAAACATTTTATAAAATAATCACGGTATTCAATGAAGCATTTTTCAAAGCTTGTCTAAATCCTTTCGTAGAATCCTTTTAACAATGCCCACATTATCAGTATCTAATAATAAAATTGCATTGTCTTCGTATTATTATCCAGTTCATACTTTAAAATGACATCAGAAGTTCCAGTAACTATTTTAAAACACAATAAAATCAATAGTTTCAACATTTAAGAGATGGCAGACGGCGCCACTTGTTCATGAACACAGCATCGAAGCCACGCCCATAACTGAGGTGATTTTTACGATCAATATTACAATTGCGTCAAGAGAAAACCTTTTTAAGCGAAAGAGGCATATGAAGATTTTATGCTTATTTATCGAACTATTGCGATAGTCTAGTTTTAAGTTGAACGGAAAATAGAGTAATTCTCTTCTAAAAGTAATTTTCTTCTCAACTAACTTTGGACCAAACATGGGGATGGATGCGGAATGTTTATAATTTGGCAAAAGACCCTAAATTAGTAAACAAGTTCATAATTGTTAAACAGGCCTGTTATGATGCTAAGTAATCAGACTGCCTCAATTTGTTAAACACTTGATTTATATGAACCTTATGAGGAGGGATCAAAAACTAGCGAGAATGATATAGAATATAATGACTATTGGTAACTTAATTACTTATTTTTCTACATAATCTCCAAGTCTCCCTAAACACCATGTCTAACGCTTTTTCAAGCCTTCAATTCTTTAAAAAAAAAAGTTTTATCTGGGTCCTAAAATAGTTTTTTTTTTCACTTTCTCACTAATTTTTATTTGCGCCTACTAATATTGTAGTAAACTTTGTCAGAAGATTACAGTCAATAAATCTTTTGCAGTGTAATGCTTGAAGTTTATTAAAAAATATTGACAATTTTATTTGATTTAAATGATATTATTTGTATATATCATTTTTTTATTTATAGACTTATTGCTTGCTAAATAAAATTATTTGACATAAGATTTAGAATGTATTGACTTTTGTAATAGAATTTATTGTGCATATAATTTTTATTATGTTTGTAAATTTGAAGTTACATTACATTCTTTTAAAACAAATTGTGCTATACTTATGACAATTAAGTGCAAGCATTTTATAATCGCTAACTCAATTCCAAGTTAGAAGTCATTTTTCTATAATTCACTTGTATTTATCAAGATCTTGGTATTTTAACTTACTTGAACTTTCAAACTTTAAAAGTCTAGGCAAATCCACTTATAACTGATAATACTTAACATTAGCAATTATAACAATAATTTTTGCTAAGAACTATTCAATTTCCAAAACCTCGTAACCTATTAAGTAGAGTGTTGATAAATAAGGTGTAAATTGCTGTAGTTAATGTGATTAGATGTTTAAACTTTTATATACTTTAAGCTCCATATTTTATATTTGCTTAGTTAAGTTAAATTGTACAGTTAAAAATATTGTATTGCGTTGAGGAGGGGTCGTTATCAACTCACACATTTATCTATATTATTAAAGAGTAACAGTGAAGTTTTGATACAGAATTAGAATTCGAAATACAGAGAATGAAGAAGAAAATATATTTAATTGTTAAAAGGAGAACCCAGTAATGCAGATAAGAGATAGAATATGGCCCGATGTACTAAACATTGTAATAAAGATAGCATTGTCAAATGTTAAAATAAGTATTTCCTATGCTGATATAAATACTATCAGAGTGTAATGATGTAAATTAAATGATTGATTCTTTTTACTCATTAGCCCGTTTATTGATTTTACCTAAAAACTTACATTTTTTCTGTTAAAACGAATAAGACTAGACTTTAATTGATTAAATTTACGAAAAGACAAACAATGAAAAAAGCTTCAAAGCTAAAGGATCAAACATATGCATAAAACATGTATAACGGTGACCGGTCGATATTCGCTATTGCGTTTCGAATTTCAAGTAGGGCGGCAAAAAACTAAATGAGATACATGATTTTATATATATAAATGGGATAAAACTTACCATACACTCCGTAACTGTTGATCGCCGCATTTTTTCTTATTATTCTTAACAATGTAATTTTAAAACAATTTTATTCACTGCAACACCCATCAATACACGATCTTAAGTGAAAGCACAGACTAATTAAAGGTGACTATGATAAATGGTTCTGAAGTACAGTACAGGCCACAGACTATAAAAAGATCTGTGTATATGATAAAAACCGGTAATACGAAATACCGGTACCTATGATATGAAGTAACGGTATTGTTATTTTATACATATCATTACATACTTGATGTTACTCGTCATTTCGGCCGCTTTCACATACAGTTAGTTCCGAAAGGAATAAAAGATATCCAATGTGATAATTCAGCTGATTAACTGTGAGAAAGTTTTTATCCAAATCCATTTATCTGCTTCGAGTGTTTGAATAACAACCATCGAAACTTTAAAAAGATTTTTGTATACAAATTGCCTACTGAATTGATATGTTAAGGGAAATAAAATATACAATGATAATATAATTGCTTTTATTAAACAACCACCTTCATGTTATTAAAATAAAATAAATTTAAATGAAATAGACCACTTACATGAAAGACATTGAAATAATGTTCTTATATAACATAAGCGTAGCGGTAACTTCACTACCTACACCTACAGATTTAAAGACCATTATTAAAATAATTTATTGAAGATCATCGCATAACGTAAAAAAACATGTTTATACAGGTTGTTCAGGGACCGCTCCCGAAAACGAAGAGAGATGATAGTACTCATGACCCCTTTGATGATAGTATGGAAAAAACTCAACCCTGACTAAATAAAAGACATATTTTAAAACGTTTTATTAGCATTATTTACACTCAATCATGTTAGTACAGCTAAATGAAACAATAGTTTCATAAAAAATACATTACTTTACTAAATAAAAAGAACCAGCAATGAATCATGATAACAAAAACAGCTGGATTAACATGATGGAGCAAAATAACGCTAATAAAACGTTTTAAAAATGATTCTTTTTTAATCAGGATTGATATTTTCCGTACCATCATTAAAGGTGTCATGAGTACTATCATCCGTCTCCGTTTTCGGGAGCGGTCCTCAAATATCCGTTATAGATCCCTGTTCCCATATAATAATAAGTACATACATGCAATACAAATGAAGCATAAAAAGAACATTAAAACATTTGCCTCCTATGCTTGGTCTATTATACTTTCAAAAATGTTTTATTTAGTGAATTAAGTATATGTTAAAATCATCTTACAAACTTAATAATCAGAATAAATTTATGCTTTAAACCTTTATATTAAATACAATATTGTCAAAAGCCCACTTATCATCAGTCTACATCCTTATAAAAGAAACATTTTTAAAGTTTTATACACTAATTAGCATTGATTATACAATCAATTTACACTTTCTGTTATTTTTTGGAAAACCAGCCCCAAGTAACATCCGTACAATATAAACCCTTTTAATAATAGACAATAATACTGTAAATATATTATAAGCATCGAAAGAAATATTTTATTTATAATGTCGTCCACGGCTTTAAGGTGCATTGTCTTCGAAGACGGCTGCTCCCAAAAAGGGCATCTTTTTTATCACATATCCACCGTAACTGAATAAATCTCTTACAGGCTCGAATGATCTCGCCAGAAACGAGAATAACAGCAACCAAAACAAAATTTTTACGAACCAATCCAAGACGTAAAGGCTGAAAACGAATAACAACATTCTTCATTAATACAGGTCTAGAGTTTGAAACGAAAATATTTGAATTTCATATAGAACTGGAAGCCATGTGGTTTATTTTGAGTTACTTAGAAAACGTTAATGATTTTTTGAACACGCATTCAGTTAATTATTTTTAAAATGTCCATTTATTATAGGCATAAATTAAAATTTAGTCCCATAGGACTAGATTTTAACTTTTTTAGACCGAATTTAGGCCTTTATAAATTGAACTTAAAAAAATAATAGTTTTTAATTTACTTACAAATTGTGATGGAGTCTATTAATACGCATTTTGTTTGGATCTTCTTTCAAGCAATAGAGACGGCCTCCCTCAACACAGTTATAAACATATTTTACTTTGTCCACTTTTTTCAGATCGGTGTTAAAAGTGATTTTATCATCGCCCAGTAGTTTTAATTGTATACCATCAAAATTGGGACATGGGAAATTCCATGGTCTCATAGTAAAGTATTGAAGTACTTCAAGGCCTTGAGTTATTCTTTCTTGCACTCGGAGCATGCTGAAATTCCATAGGAGAGCTTTGTAATTTGAAAATGGTTATCGGCTATGTGTATTGTATAAATATAAATAAAACTATATTGTCTGTTTGTAATATCAAAGTAACAGCCGGTATATCTACTTTACTAATATTATAAAGCTGGAGATTTCGTTTGTTTGGTTGCTTAAACATGCTGATCTCAGAAACTACTGAATAGAATTGAGAAAACCTTTGTGTTCGATATTTTTTTGAGGTATTCTATAGAAACATTATGTAAATGTATTCATCTCTTTTTTAGAGATTAATCATATATTTATGGAAAATAGTGTAAAATATAGTATAGCTTTCAATAGAATGATCTTAATTGTTCATATATTACTTCTGCATTAAAAATAATTTTCAGTCTTTTCCTTTGATGAGGCGATGATTTAGAAAAAATAGCCTATTTTTTAAAGTAGCTGTCGATACATACTAAACTGTTATTATCTTTCTCAGAACACTTGAAGCACTACAAATACATACCAACTCTAAACACTCGTTGTTTTGTGGGAAGTGTGGTAGAAAATCCAAAGGAAAACATACACTTAGGATGCGTATGTCGTAAGCAATCCTCATATTGTAATGAACGGAATGATTTCGAATGAAATTTCTTATCTATACATATCATATAACAAACTAGCATCTGCGTTCATTTCGACTTTTGCACTTTGGGTTACATTATTGGACATTTATTAAGGATCCTTATTTTTTTTAAATATAACATAAACTATAGTCTTCCTCGATAAATGTACTATCCAACGGTGAAATAGTTTTTCATATCGGACCAGCACTTCCTGAGATTAGTGCGTTCAAACAAAACAAAACATCATAGAAGGATAAAACTGATAAATTTTGACAGGTCCCATAGCAAGCACTGTGAATTGAGTGAAAGTAATGCAACAATAATTAGTTACTTACAATCTTTTTTGTCCTAAGATAAATAGCAAAAAGTCTATACAGTAAGCTGGTAAGAGATGGTAGAATATTCTCTTGAACTCGTGTAGTGCATAGTTGGTGGTAATATCACCATTTGGATACCAAAGTGGCCATTCAAGGGGATATTTTCTTCCGTATTCTTTGCCTATTTTTAGTACATCGCCCCATGTTGTAGGATTATGATGTCCAGTGTTTATATTGTATATTGGTATAACTTCGGGCCTAAAAGATTTTCATAATAACTTAATTTATTTCACATTAAGCTTTGCCGTGTCACTATAACTGAATGGAAAAAAACATTTGTAACATTATTAGAAGAGATTTTTCACAATGTTTATGAATCTATGACTGTGTTTATAACAAAATCGCGAGTTGTAAAATTTTTGTCAGTCCGTTTGGTTAGGGTAGTTTCCGATATGGATGAAACGATTTTCATGGGGATTTTACAATTATATTGGAAACGTGAGTAAAAAATATAGAAGCGAGTTATTTATTCTAAAAGATAATTAGGGCACTGCAGTAAAACATTAAAAGCTATAAAATTGCACTAGCTAGTCTTGCTGTCAAATGTACGACGTTGTTAAGCTAGTTTAAGAACTGTTAATATGTTACATACTATGAACAACTATGGCTCTGTCCAGCAGTGGACTTTAACAGGCTGTGACGTCGGCGTCTATGAACAAGCCACAAGTGATAGCTAGGAACGCATTCTCTGAGCTACGAAATATAATATATTCATGTTAATCAGTAAAAACCGCGCATCTGTTTAAAGTTTTTTTCAAAAACGATATGATTGATAACTGGTGCTTTATAAAATCGACACCAGCTGGCGAAACCGACCTAACCACGTAGGCTAAGAACAGCAAAGGTTTTAAAATTAAGTTTTAAAAATATTTTTAATTTATTTCTATTTATAATGATTTTATATTTTTTGTATATTGCTAACGAAATTGCGTTTTATAAGATAATAAGATATTTTTATTCATTACATAAATACAAAGATTTTTGACATAATATGACAGTTCTTAATTCTGGTTTAACTACACTCTGTATTATACAAAAGCTCTTTAAACGTTTTTTTTAAATCTTTTAAGCATAATAATATTTTTTTATGAGTTGACATTGTAAAAACATACAACCGCCCTTTTTCACTCTTCTAACATTAAGCATTTTTTAATAGCGATGTTACCTTTAACTCTCAGTGGTGGGTAACTGAAATCACTAGAAATAATTTATATGGCAACACAACGTTTGCCAAATAACATATGTATAATATTTACTTTTCTTTTCGCGTCCCTTCGAGCATTCCGATTGCAATGATCGCGTTGATCGCGGTGTCGACTGGAATCACTTGTGCGAATAAACTGCCGTCACAGAGCATGCTCCGTATTGCGCCCTTGCCAGCGCCCAGCATCAGACCTACAGGGCCGTTGAGATTGTCCACCCAGCCTGGCAATGGCTCCAAGAGTGCGGGACAAACTGGAATTCATGAATTGCAAGTTATCATCGCATTATACTAATGATGATGCTGCTGTTTGGATGAGTGCCCCCGGATTTTATGTGTTTTCTATATCTTATACATACAAACATGGTGGAGCGTAAATATCTTTAAAAAAATGTTTTAAAAATATGACTTTTTTATAGTTAGGTTAGTTTACACCTGTTTTTCGGGAGCAGTCCAAAAACACCCTGTGTCATTACACAGGGTGTTTTACATTTAACATCATTATGTTAAAACTAAAACTAACCTATGTTACGCGATACATCTTCATCTGTTTACCAGTGACAGTTTTGTTTAAATCGGTTCAGCCGATTCGGAGATAAATCGGAGCAGACAGACGAATATTATATCAATTGTTTTTGTTGTAAAGACCGTAAACACTTTCATATGTATTAGACATCTATAATTTTGATATCAATCAAATACTTTAATTGTATTTTTTTAGTGTTAAAACAAATGTGAAATCGACATATTTGCCAGTTTTATGAGTTTTTACGATATTGTGAGGGGCCACAATTATTTTTTCAAAATGAATGTGTTCCTGTTGATAACGTTAGTCAGAATTGGATTCTCAGTAATAGCGTAGAGTGAAAGCGTGTATAATATGTAAAATGCAAGAAGTTTTCACTTTTCTTAGAATCGAAGCTGTTCTTGCAAATACATCACAATATATTGTGTCTAAAATTTATTTATTAATTTTTTTTCATAGTAATTACTATAATCATAGTTACACCTAGATAATACGTCAGAATGACGTCATTAAATATTCTTGTAGAGATGAGCAATTAAAAAAAAAGCCGATATTTTCGAGATATATCGATTATTGTATCTTTTGTCCTAAATTCTAATACTAATTTTTAAGATAAGAGGTTGTTACATTATTAAAACCAGTCGACAAATTTCGAAATAAGGATTTTTTTATAAAATTAACTAATAAATAAATTTCTTGGGAATGTATGTATTGCGACAGAAATAAAAATAATACAAACGATACTTTTAAGTAACAAATTACAAAGTACTGTCCAGAGACACCACTCAAGTTACAGATAACTTGACTGGAAAATATACACGTGTAGAGATTATTTTGCTTCGTCAATACAATTATGACCAATATGAAAAATATACACATTTTTTTTAAATATAAAAAACATATTCCCTCTCTTAAGCTTATAGACTCTTTCAATGTAAACAGCGCTTTAGATGATCGAAGAACTTGGATTTTAATATCATGGCTATATACCTAGTCCAGTGATTCTCAACCACTATGCCGCCAAATTTTTGTAATAAACTATTTATGCAGTGTATTGTAGTAAGTAAATAATTTTTATCTTTTTCTTTGTGTGCCGCCAAATTTTGAAAGCGTTAAATATGTGCCGCAAGAAAAAACAGTTGAGAATCACTGACCTAGTCTATATTATAAGAAGACAAAGGAATATTTCGTTAGTCAAGTATCGAGTAAAACATCCTTACCGATACTAGGCCGAGCGATTACTACCGGCAAGGACTCGAAGGCATCTGATACAATGGCCTCCGCAAGTCTTTTAGAGAAAGTGTAGCAATTGGGATGAGTTCTGAGAAGTGATGGTGTTAGTGAGGCTAACTGTTTGTCATCCAACCATTCGACAAGGCGCATAATGTCTGTCGGTAACACTGTGGGAGCATGTATCTGGAAGAAATAATTTTTCGATCAATTTATCTTCTGCTTTGTAACTAGATTAGAAGCGAGTAGCAAGCGCAAAAAGAAAATAATCTCTAGATTTTCCAACATTTTCCAATAGTGCTCTGTTTCTATTAGCTCTCCCCGATAAATGGGCAATCAAAAACTATTTTTTTTTAATTCGAACCAGTAGTTATTAATATAAGCGCGAATTAACTTGCTGGTCGCCAATGGTTAGGAGCAAACAAAATTTATTATCCAAATGCTTTTATAAAGTAAACTTATAAGATACGGTCATTTCTGAGAAACGTTTACATATAGATTACATAATTGCCTTTCAACTAAAATTATTTTCACCATTATAGTTGTATAAGATTATCACCTTTTCTTCAAGGACCGCGTAGTCCGGATAACAGAACGCCGTCGACAAATGAACAACCACTTCTAACCTTTTTAGTCTTTTCGCAACATTCAAAGTTCTTTGTGTTCCACATGTATTCATATTCACGTTATCTTTAAGAGGAGCCTCCAATCGCAAGGTGGCAGCAAAGTGGAATACCATGTACACCTTGTCAGATAAATTGTTAATATCATTATCTGACAGCCCAAAATTTTCAAACAAAACGTCGCCTTGTAAAGCTATAATTTTCTTGAAACTTGATGGACGTTCATTTCTAATACGGTCGAATAGCTGTGGAAAGAATATTTCTATATCATTTACATAAAAACTAGATGACCCAGCACGTCGTTTTGTGATTTTACATGATAAAAATAACATAAAATTTAATAAAAATTGGTCCAGCCGTTCGAAAGGAGTTAAGTAACAAACACCGCGACACGAGAACTTTATATTATACTAGCTGTAACAACTAACGTCGTTTTGCCAAATAAATATATAAAATTTGGATTTGTATGAATTTTATATGCTGTCTCAGTGTCTCATAAAAAAATAAAAGCAGTGAATTTTGTGTAAAAAATAGTAAAATAAATAATGGTTGGACCACCCTTTACATTTAAGGGGATGAAAAATAGATGAAAAATATATAGAAAAATTTCATAAGAATCGGTCAAGCCGTTTTGGAGGAATACGGGACACGACAATTTTTTATATATATATATATATATTAGATATTAAAAAATTAATGTATGTTATGTCTTCATAATGAATTTGTCTCATTACGTTGTAATGTACTTGCGTAGACATAAGAGTGAAAAGATCCATTTATCATTTGAAGGTACATATAAAACTTTAAGGTTCGTTTGACCGAAAAACATCTTGCGCAATTCTTAACCAGACACTACAAAAACTCTCTTAACGTCTTGGTTTCTATTGTCTTTGTACGCACTTGTATGAGCTTAGAGATGAGCAAGTGAAAGAAATATATCGATATTTCCAAAATATGCTCAGAAAAAAAATAATTCTAAATTTGTCGAATATATTTTCAACAAATGTTTAAATTGATATTTATGTCCATAGAGGTGGTTACATCCACGATTGAATTTAAATAAAAACATATAAAGATACATCGAATCGCGGGGCAATGCTAACACTGTGTATATATGGCAACTTCCATTATTTGTCAACAACAATGGTTGTTCAAGGTCGCTCTAAAGATTTAAAGACGTAACCGCGAACCTTCAGTAATTAGGCATGTACCAACTATATTTCTGTTATTGTTTTAAAAAAAATACTTTACCATGGAATCCAACTTCTGCGTGTTAAAATATACAGCTTAAAGTGATTATCCTGTTTTCATTTAATTCGAGTGCCATAACAATACTTACAGGTAACCGGGTCATTTCTTCTAACCTCTGATTAACAGACTTGCCGCGTTTTGGTCTCATAAGGACATAGATGTTACCGATACTAGGAACGCTATAGAGTAACTTTTCAATTAGTACTTTGCCCATGAATCCTGTACCACCAGTTAGGAGAATACTCTTCCCCGTGTAGTAGTCATTCACAGACATTCCGGCTGACATTTCTGAAAATAACATTTAATTAAAATCCAAACTAATCTATACAAAAATAGGAGCTCGATCGAATTAACTCCGTACTTAGACGCCATGAATGGTACGGAGTACAAAAACATTTTTTTAGTCTAAAATGATTACTAACATTTCTTATCCAGAAACAAATATTATATATAAGTATACAAGAGCATATTATTATATATTCATTTTAAATTGTTATTTTGGTTCTATAGAAATAGCTAAGTGATTGATTATCAATAAAGAATTCAGTCCAATTTTACATGCAATCTTTTATAACAATGAAAATAATAAGGTTGACAACAGAATAATTCAACTTGTTAGCGATCACTTAACACGCTAATAATTTTTAGCAATTTTGAAACACTTAATTCGCGACAAATTACAAAACGGTGTCTAGCGAATGCGAGACAAATATGGAAAGGTAGGTAGTGAATATTGACCAAATTTTAAGGCTACCTTAAGCACAGGGAGGAGGGCTACATCGATTCGTTATTACGAAACCGAAGTTTTCTTCGACTGAATATACATGAATATACAGGGTGTTTGGGGACTGCTCCCGAAAACGAATACAGGTGATGATACAATGACACCTTTGATGAAAGGTCGTAATCAAATTCGATCGTGACTAAAAAAAAATATAATATTAGCGTTATTTCGCTACATTCTTCAAACATTCTGTATAATATAAAATTTAATTCTTACTGTGTTGTTAAGCGAATTCAAGAAAAGCAGGACCATTTTGGCAATGTATTTGAAAATTCCTTGCGGTTTGCAGAAAGTTATCATAAATGCGAGTTTGGAAAAATTCCTCTGAGAAATGAAACCACCTACTTTATCTTAACAAACTACTTGTACATTTTGAATACATATATGTTGCTAGTCGCTGCACAGTTAATTTTAAATAAACAGACATCATTTACGAGGCATGCTCTGTGTAAAGTCATAAAAAATATACTTAATAAATAATTATGTTATACATTTAATACATTTAATAAATCTGTACAAGCCACGTGTCTCTGCATTCAAAAGAATATACAAAAAATTATAACTGGCGATGAGAAAAGTGTCAATAGAAGTCAAAATAGTATTATGTTATATTAAAAAAATCATCGAATGCCAGGTCATCCACGAGCAATAGGTTTTTAAAAATATTATATTCATAGCGTGGCATTATGAATGTTGTGTATAGAAGCCTTAATAAACGCAATTGGCGGTAATAGTACTGGAGCACGTGTTCGGCCACGTTTTTCCGCGAATTCCTGATGTTTATATAATTGCCGAACAGATGTGTAATTAATAATAATAAATCCTTGTATTAATGCAAGTGAACCCATGCTTTGCTTGTATAGAAATCTAACTGAGATGGCGCTGGCAAGATACTTAGGATTAGCTTTGTATGAAAACAGTATTTATAACAGAAACTAGCTGACCCAGCAAATGTCGTTATGCCACATAAATATATAAAATTTAGGAGTGAAAATTAGGGGTGGTATGTATTTTTATGTGTTGTATCATAAAAAAATGGAAACAAAATATATTGTCTAAAAAATAAGAAAAAAAAATTGATACTGATGGATGGGATGAAAAATAGATAGTAGCCGATTCTCGGACCTACTGAATATGAATATAAAATTTCATTAGAATCGGTCGAGTGGTTTCGGAGGAATATGGGAACGAACATTGTGACACGAGAATTTTACATATAAGATAAAAACAATTTAAAAATTTTTTAACCGTCTATCTGTTCCGGCTACTCTCTGAATTAGCTGAACCGATTTTGACGACACTTCTACGCGTAGATAGCTGATATTAAGCCTGTTAACACACTCTACCATCTCATCACCTTCTATATCACCTAAAAACATAAAATGACCGACTGAAAAATTAGAAGACAAGACTATCTTCATCATCTTCTATAAATAAAATCAAAGCTGGTGAAAAAGGGCACCGCAAGTAATTTAATAATCGGTTAATCAAGAATACGTCATATTATTTTTTTCTACGTACTTGGGAGATCACCGTTTTAAGTTTTAGATTTATCGACCAGGTGAAATTTGTCAAAATCTGTTATTGCGTCCAGAGCCATAAAACTATATGTTAATTATATCTGTTTAATCAACGTTTTCTTATTTACGTTTATAAATATCTTATTTTGTTTTTTTTTTTAATAAATGATGAATAACTAAACACTTAAATAAGTTTTTAGGGTATGTTTTTTGTTCAGTTCTAGAGGGCTGCTATTGTTTATTACAATGTCTATTGTTGTGACTAACGTAATCGTTACATAATATTGCTACTTAGAGCTAGTTGTGTTAACTTATATAGAAGACTCGCGCGGCGTCGTCTGCGTCCCTTGAGTAAATAATATAAACTAGAAAAATATCTTCATTTATATTGTCATTTTTGCTCTTTATTCAATGCTTTATAAAAAGTGTTACAGTGATTGGATTTAGTTCAAATATGCGCCGTTCTGTTCGATAATCTGTTTCCATCTAGACGGCAAGTTCATAATACCCCCTTCGTAGAAGCCTCCCTTATTTGAGAAGAACTCGGACAGCCACTTTTCACAAGCCTCTTTTGAGTTCAACTTATTATACAAACGTACTATATAATATAATACTATAGCCGTATGTCAGCTAAGACTTTTCATTAGAGCTTGTTAAGAAGGACATATCTGTTATACACGACTGTGGCGATGCTTTAACCGTTTACGCAGCTCATCAAAAGCTCTCAAAAAGAATAGATTTTCCCCTTTCTTCCAACATTTGCCTATACTTAATATTATAAAGCTGAAGTTTGTTTGTTTGAACGCGCTAAACTCAGGATCACTGGTCCGATTTGGAAAAATTCTTTCAGTATTCGATAGTCCATTTATCGATGAACGCTGTAGGCTATAACACATTTAAGAAAGGGTTTCTTACTAAAACTCCAATAATGTTACCAATGGTGTAGAAATTGAAAGGAACGGAAGCGAAGCCGCTGGCTGAAGCTAGTCAATAATACTTAGGTTTTTTTAATCGCAGCGAGACTCTCTATAACTTATGGCGTCTAATTTTGCCGCCAAATTTTGAAATCGTTAAATATGCGCCGCAACAAAAAAAAGGTTGAGGATCACTGGTCTAAACAAACAGACAGAATATTCAGATTGTCATATTAGTATATCTATACTATATACCTACGTATATATAAACATCTGTATATTGAATATTGTTAATGTCAACTACTCAAGTTCAAGGACGATCGATATACTTGGTTGGTTAAAAATATGTACATAAAGCAAGTGTATATTTATTACGACTACAGCAAAAAGTAATTAAAACAATAGACTCGGTAAATTCCCATTATTGTTTTATCAAATGCAGTATTTTTAATTTAGTAATTAATGTTAATTATATCTTAATTTATTTATGACTTGAAGATACTATATTTTAATATTTAAGAAATATTAAATAATTAAGTGAAATAAGCACAGAAATAAATCTGTCCGCTTAGATGTTGACCATTGCTATTTATAAAAAGATGTTGTATTTCCATAAGTATAAAATGTACAGTTGGAACCATTTTAAGTCAAACTAAACATGTATACGAGCAAACAGATATGTTTGTTTGGCCGCAGATATCCGAAATCTCAATACATAATTTTATTTCTGTCCTCAATACAGGACAGTTTTAAGAAACACACGGGCATTTTGTAAACAATACCAGTAAATTTTTTATCACGCCTGAATTGTCGGAGAATTGGTACAACTAACAGTTTTTTAATGGTTTATTAAACATTAGAGCTTTTGCCCGAGGTTGCACTCGCGTTTTATCACATAAAGCAGTTATGCGTTCATTATATATTATGTATATAAGACTAAGAGGACTGTAGAAAGTTTGTAAATTGAATGTCACAACAAAAAGTGGATAGTAGCAAGATAGTACACTCAACCAGCAGTTAAGTGGATATTGATTAACATCATAATGTCTAATCCAATATAATTTATCCTAAAGTTCTTGAAGATTATTAATATATTACTAGTCCCGCGGATCCGTTCACATAGAGTTGAACTAAGTAGAAAATGTAAATGTTCTAAATTTGTTATTTACGCTATAATTAATATCAAGGGGCTGCCACTCAAATTGTGGCATCATAAATCAGTTAACCCCATTTTAGGGGTAGTTTGATTAATATGAAAAGTATAAATATTTGCCTGTCTTATTAATGCTTGTTCAAAAACATAAATGGCACGTTATAAAGAAAAGTTTCATAATGAAACCCTTTCGATTAAAACTCTAAAAATAACTTCTCAGAATTGTCGACTAATCTGAAAAATGGCTGAATGTTTTGATGAAGCTGGCTAACAGATATTTCATATTATGACGTGTAACTTAGGCTTTATTATTGATCACTATTATATACTTTTAATTTCTTTTAAGAATAAAAATAATTATGTCCGATAACACCATGTTTGATACACAGTTTGTATTGTAAAATAAAATTGACGTTTTCAGTTTTTTCCTCTTCTTTTTTCCATATCTTTCACCGATAAACCTTCCCTGGACCTCTAGGAATAATTCAAGAACAAAATTTGCCAAATCGGTGCAGCCTTTCTCGAGTTTTAGCGAAACTAACCAACAGCAATTCATTTTTATGTATAGAGATTATGTATACATACAATCAATGAGAGTGAAAACGCGGGCTAGCCGAAGCTACAAAACAAATTTTAAAATAAAGAGTCTTAAGCGTATCTCAAGCGAAAAGGTTAACGACCAAACTGAGCTTTTAAGTACATTTATCTGGCAACATAATACCCGAAACGCCTAGCATCAAAAATATAACTTATGTCTTTAATTTTCAACTCGCAACGAACAGCGAAATATGCTAATGAAAAATACGTAATTATTCTTACAAGAGACAATTGAGAGACACGAAATCGTGTTAAATGAATGGCCAAATTCGAATGATATAAGCTATAAAAAATTTAATCATCAGTTAAAACTTAAAAACATGTTATATTTTAAGTTATTTTTATTAAATAGGAAGATAAACAAGCATACATTTCATATATACTAAGCGGTTCGTTGACCAAGACGCATTGACAACCTTAAGAACTTAGCCATAATAACGTCGTTTGCAGAACACAAATAACACATTCATTGTGATTACTAACATATGTTGTTCCGACCGGGATTCGAACTCGGTGCTCCGGCGTCGCGGTTGTTTTAACCAACCGCTAGGCTATCTTATTCTAAAACCAAACTCTTCCAAACCACAGTTTATAACTAGAGTCAAGCTTAGTCGAAATTCGTTTTAATTTCGAAACATCTTGAGGTATTTTGCAACTTGGTCATTAGGAGGCATACAAAATATCAAACTATCTAGTTTTAGTACTTATAACAATTACTTAAAGAATGTAGCAGAAGAGTTTGTTTAGTTGCTTATCTGTTCATTTGACCGAGATTTTATTTAAAAAGAAATACGTATTTTTAAAACGTTTTATAAGCATTACGAGAATACCCTCTATCATGTTAGTACAGCAAAATGAAACAATAGTTTCATAAAAAAATGCATTGCTTGACTAAAAAAAAGTACTAATGAAGCATAACAACAAAAACAGTTGAACATGATGGAGCCTAAATAATTCTAATAAAACGTTTTAATCTTTTTTTTTTAAAACAGTCGATTTTTTTCGTATCATCATCAAAAGTTGGAGTGTCTATTCTTAAAATGCAAATACCCGCATTCCATTAAATGCATGATACATATACCATAATAACAATTTTTATAAATTTTGTCGGTCTATTTGTTCCATCTAATCTGAAACGGCCGGACCGACTTTGACGGGACTTTCACTAATGGATAGCTGATGTAATAAGGAGTAACTTTTCTTTCGTTTTATTTATTTTTATTAATTAATCATATAAATAATATAAATAACTATTCCTCGGACGGGGTCGCGAGCACAACTAGTCATAAATAAAACAGAAGTAATGAAAAATTGCGTCAAATTCATTGCGCGTGACAAGGTTCTCATTTATCTCCGTTTCTCAACGACATTGGTTCGCATTTTATACCATAGTTTCCTAACACCGACACTTAAGTACGTAAATATTGTACGAAATTATACGGCACAGAAATAAGGTCTTGGTCCGTTCATGATCTTTGCAAATGCGAAGGATTGAAATACGACTTTATGCACTTGTCGATTTAATGCAAATGTTGACAGTCTATTCAAATAAAAATTGTCTTACGTAATTATAGCATTAACATTCATCCATTTTGTCAATACATGAAAGGATAAACAAATGAGAAGAATAACTTTTAAAATTTATTTTTGTCTGTTTTAGCTGACTTCGGAATGGAATGAATTGAGATTTTTACTGGACAGATTTTTACACCATCATCACTTTCGTTATACAAGGCAACTTTACTAAAATACAATTTTAAAGACAATTTAAATATTAAGTTAATAAGATCTCTTTTTACGTCTATGATACACTAGTATCATAGACGTAAAAAGAGAGTAATTCAATGCTATATTGTACATCCTATTAATTTTAAACGTTGACTGTTAGTAATTCCGTGACGGTTTCTCAGAGAGGTATTAATAATGAAAATAACGAAAAATATTTTTAGACGCATAAGCTTCAATCAAATACAGGAATACAGATTTTTTATGATAGAACAGGAGAATTTCATTAATTAATTAATGATATTTCGATACCTACGTTTATGAACGCCGATTGGTGAGGCAGAGGAAATTTTGTGTTAGGAGAATACAAATGTAGTATATAAAAGTGTTAGTTTGAATAATAAAAAATTTTCTCTGCTGTTCGTTCCGACTAATCTTAGAAAGCTCTGGATAGCTTTTGGAGGTATTATCACTAGCAGATGTCGTAATATAATCACAAGCGTTACTGTTTTTATTTTAGGAAAATAGGAGTTTCGCATAAAACTGTACAAAGTGAAATCTGTCGCTCGGTCTTTTTGAAATATATTTAAATTTATTTTTTTTTTCTTATCTAAAAATAATTAGATACCAGTATTATATAATATACTTGAATTATATAATATAATATACTAGAAGTGCTTTTAACACAGTACCATCTACTGAATACCTACTCAATTTAGTCAACAGACATTGTCATCTGTTAGAATCGTTTGAAGCTGAAAGATAATTTTGATTTTCAAATATACAAATAAAATAATATTGCGACTATAAATCGATAAATAAACTATCCTATCTCTTAAGTTTGTGCATAGCACTCATTTTAAAGAAAGAACCGTTAAAATCGGTTCAGTTGTTTCGGAGTTCATCCCGGACAAACATCGTGACAGGAGATTTATATATATAAAGATATGAATTGAAATGCAAATAGACTGCCATTAGGTGTTTAAAAATTTGACAAAATGAATCAAGATCTAAAAGATTCCTTGATTAAGACAAAGAAAGTGTTGAAACATTATGCTGGTAAGATGCTAATCGAATCTTAATGGTGTGATGGCCTTCGTAGTGAACTTTTTTTTAGACCGAGTTGATTGCGTACGAAGTTGCATAACTTAAGTAGAACTGACGAGAAATCAAAAAATGTACAGCACTTGATTGATGCGTGGATCACATTCTGATCAACTATAGTATATTTAACATTTACAAAAAATAATTTTTAATTACTCAACAATTATTAGATTTCGTATACATTAGCATATTTTTTTAGTTGCTTTAAATAGCCATTATAGGAATTTTAAAATGTGCATCGACGATTAAATCACGGATGTTACCATTTTGCATTCTAATTACTTTATTCATAGGAAATTTTTTGGTGTCTCTACTTTTTGATAGACACGTTTTTTGTTATAAGATTTTATTGATTGTAACAAAAGCACGTGTTAATTATATTACCATTGATACACGATACAAATGACAGTTAAAAAAATTAAAGTGGCTTAAAGAAATTAAAACATTTCGCAAGAGATGAAATAATAAAAATGTACGGAACTTTATAAAATTGTTTGCGTGTATACTTACTTCTAAAATATGATGAGTAACCTGACGCTTAGCTCCCACGCAATCTATCGCACAACTGAGGTCTGGTACAAACGCCAAATAACGTTCACATAAATGTAATCTAGTGGTCAACGAGTTTAGAGTACCAAAGATTGTTTTTGGGGTTCCGTATGTAAGTATAGGTTTTTTTCCTTTCTCGTAGTGAGTTGTGGGGCACGTTTCACTAATTTTTATTACGATAATCTATTCCGTCCTAACGCATATTCATGAGCCAAGAGTAAAATAAAAAAAAAATGTTTTATATTCAGTCACCTTGTCTAGCAATAGCGTTAATATTTTTAAAATACTATTTAAATATAATTGTGTATTTGTGATAAAATTGTATAGAAATAATATGTAATATAAGCACAATTAGAAATAAATTGCCGAATATTAACGAATAAACTAACATTCAGATTAAATGACAGCTCAATTTGATGGTACAATATTTGACATATTTTTTATCAACTTTTCACTACGGAACCCCGATTTGTCCGTCATGTTCTTTGCAAGATTTTTGTACACCTTTCCACCGATCTGCATTCTTTTAATTCCTTTTTCTTATTTTAGAGTGTCCGTATTGAGAGTATTTAGCTTTTGACAACAACGGTTTAGCGGTAATTACATTCCGTTTTACAGGAGGATCACGGATTCAATTCTCGCATGATCAAAATTTTTTATCTTTTTTTTAAAGTAGACAAACGAGCATACAGTTCATCTGTAATAGATTAGCTGATGGTAAGCTATTTCTGTTATCCACGGACACCTCTGAATCCAATAGGTCGAAAAGGCGCGTCTTATTAATTTTTATTTTGAAATTCACAGACTAATGGCGAAAAGATTCATGACTTTTCCATATATAATTGATAATAAAATAAACGCCGTCTACGTTACTTACAATGAAACTGCCAGAAAACATAATTAAAATCGGTTTAGCCGTTTCAGAAACTAGCCGAAACTAGATATATGTACATATCTGTGAACATCCATAAAAAAAATATTTTTGATATTACAAGGAGATTCTTCTATTTTATTTGTTACTAGCTAACCCAGCAAACTTCGTTTTGCCACCTAAATATATTGCGATTAAAAATTAGGGTTTGATTGTTGAGGGGTGAAAATTTGGAATTGTATGTATTTTTATATGTTGTATCAAACGAAAATAGAAATAAAAAAAATGTTTAAAAAATAAAATGTAAATGTTAGGGGTGGACAACCCTTATAATTTAGGGGGATGAAAAAATGGATATTAGCCGATTCTCAGACCTACTGAATACGTATATAAAATTTCATAAGAATCGGTCGAGCCGTTTCGGAGGAGTATGTGAACGAACATTGTGACACGAGAATTTTATATATATGATTATAGATTGTAGTTCAGAATTAAATTGCAAGCTGGCGTTTTTTTTTCATTCTCAGCACTGTGTATATTAAATTAACGCGGTTTAAGGCTGGATGTCAGAGCTCCGCTAATCGCCGATAAATGATGAAATCTAAACTTTAGTCGAAGGATTGACTTTAGTGTATGTAATGAATATTTTCGCAAAACCTCAA
Organism: Hebomoia glaucippe; assembly: GCA_025727935.1. NCBI lineage: Eukaryota > Metazoa > Arthropoda > Insecta > Lepidoptera > Pieridae > Hebomoia > Hebomoia glaucippe. The sequence continues at coordinate 22,635 of JAOSYY010005811.1, forward strand.
GTAAGTACAATTAAATATAGATTTTAATGTAGCTTTCGCCAATAAATGAAACAAATAAATTACTATTCTTTAATTTTAATAACATGAATAGTTTCATTAAATACGTAAAACAGGTATGGACAGTCAATAATTACATTGTGTTGATGGTCTAAATTACGTTTCATACGTGCAATGTTATGTCACCTAATTTGTGAGCTGGCCACATGCATTCACAGCCGGCTGGAATCACCATAGTGAGAGCCTCCCAGCAATGGCTAAAAAATTCAATATTTATTACAATAACAATAACAAACAGCACTTTGATTTTTTAACACTTTGATTTATTACAATAACAAACAGCACTTTGATTTTTTAACACGTTATCTGCAACAGAAAAATACCTAGGCTGCCCCATATACGTTCAATAATATTGCACAATATCGGTGACGATCAATAATCAAAGTGATGCTCAAAATCTTCAATGTGCACGGGTAATATTGACAGATTGCACGATGAATCAAAAATGTTTGAGCTTAAATTTTATTGCGCAATATCTTAATATTGATGCAGATACAAAGGAGGTTTTCAATATAACAAACATAATACTGTACAATACTATAGTGTGATGTGTGTCACCATATTACCAGCTCAATATTTTTTTAATTTTTCAAAAATATGAAGTCATTAATGACTGACGTGGCAGCTAACGTGTTACACGTCTAACTTATTGTATAAATATGGAAACGAGTTTTTTTTAATGATTCCTGTGCTAAACAGCTGAAACGATTTTAATAAATTTTGGCACAGACATATCAGGCACCCCAGAGTTTATACGCTACATTTTACGGGCGAAACCGCGGAGCAACAATGTGTCACGAAATAAAAATTCAGTCCGTTAGCAGGCAATGAAAGGCCATTAAGAAAGAAAGTTTGGTGTTGCGTTTAATAAAAACCATTCCACTCAATTAAATGTTATAAAAAGTAAGTTTAACAACAAAAAAGATTACTTAAATTTTAAACTTTTTGAAGTGAACCATTAAAATCTTGGTAAAGTATTAAACTTCACTAGTGTTCAATAAAGGCTAATATAATAAAAAAGTATTAAACTTAACGTTAGAAATTGACGTGTTGTTTATTCTGTTGTCATGGCCGAAATTAAGAACTAAAAATGAATTCAATTTTTATAACACTAGAACAGAACTGCTTATATATAGTCCCGAAAGCCCGTCTGAATGTCTATTAAACCAGTGAACATTATACCATACATCAGTTATGTATTTCATTGTACCTAATACATTAGAGTAACTTTTAGTTATGGTCTAAGACTATTTAATTTGAGATCAACATTTTGTATTTTGATTTCCCTGTAGAAAAATATTATAAATTTATACCTGTTATAACGTTTTCTTGTCAAGTGTATAGTTTTATTCCATTGTACGCAAGAAAAACCGATGCTGGAACAGATCTGGAATTAAGAGTATTGTTTAAAATGTTTTATTATATAATTATGTATGTATACTTATGTATTTAGTAATGGTGAGACTATCAGTATTTTAAGTACCAAATAACAAAGTCACTCCTGCTGTCTGTACGCTTACATATTATAGTCTACACAACGGATTGTAACATAGTTTCGAGCAATAAATAAAGTTATCCAAAAATAAGTTTTATAAGTAAACCTAAATTAATTAAAATATATATGTTATTACATACTTTTTAGCCTTTCACACTAAACAAGAATGATGCGATATGGTTTCTCAACATCTGTTATATAAAAGTTTATTTTTGTTGTCTCATTAAAACTCAAGAACGACTCGACGGACTTAAATATTTATTTTATGTTATGTAGGGTGTGAAACAAAAATGAAAAAAATATGAGGCATTAAAAAAGGATTGGAAAATTTAATTAATTACTATAATTATTTAAATTAATAACATAATGATATAGAATGTTTAGTGTATTAACCAATAAAATTGTGTTAGAAAAGTAACTCGAGTGAAACTGCCGGTAACTACTATGTCAAATATTTACTGTTATAGAATGTTGGAATTTGCTTGTTAATCTAACATAGGATTAATAATATACTTAATAGCTCTAACGTCAGGTTCATTTTTAAAAACATTTTAAATTTTTTACCATTTGACCGGAGCATCATTGAACATTCAAAGTTCAAATGTCTGAATCGTATTTTTTTATTTTATAATTGTTTGTACTCAACAATGACGATTGGCAGGCGTATAAAAACACTTTTCATATATATTATATTATCTCTAATATCGAAGATTGTTGTCTTCAGAATCACTGTGCTACATAAACAGATGAAATTTAATCTACACATATAAATAAAATAGGCGAGTCAATTTGTTATATCAAAAATAATATATTTTTCTTAATGTATATAAAAGTATGATATTTATAACAGAAAAACAATTTGTCGAATTTTTGTCTACCTGTTTGTTTGTGGCAATTAATTTTCGAAACGGCCGGACCGATTTTGATGGGACTTAATGAAAATTAGCTGAAGTTATTGCAATTCAAGTAACTTTATTTACTTTTGTTTTATGATCATCATAATTTATATGCAAAATCTAGGCAAGGGCAACTACTATCGCTGGTTAATAATAAAGGACATTTTCTTAAATTTTTGATTAAAATAATATAGATATATCACCTCATTGGAGTCATTCAAGTCCCCATAGTCAGAGTTAATGCAGCGAATTTCTTCATAATACGCCGGTCTGTATTCGTATTCAAGATTATTTAATCTTTGGATCTTCCTGTCGAAGTGGCAAATGGGATAGTGTTTCTGAAACATTGAAATTTCTTTTTTGATATCATCGACCGTGAAATTCACTTGATAGTTGATTATAGATTCAACCATCATCGAATTGTCACGATATTGACCTGTTCCTTTTTATTTGAATCGTTTGACAGATCGACTTCAAAATGTACTTTAAATTTCTACCCCCAAATAGTTGTAGGAAAGACAATTTAATCGAAGCTTTACCCAGCGTTAAAACCAAATAATTATGATAGAAAAGAACTGATTTATATAAGTAGTCGATACAGATTCTTATGTTTAATTATTTTTTTTTATTATATTATAGGTAATTGGTTTTTTTAAGATATAAGACTAATAAAAAAATATGTAATGAAGGGCAAAATTACTATAACGCAAATTATTTTACTTAATTTTAAATTTTACTAACTTTCAAGAGTTTGAAAAGATAATTATAGAAAGAAACTATATGTATATAAAATCTATCAAACTGTGTACCGATTACAAATTTAATACTATCGCAACACTAGCACGTACTCTACGTAACAACGTTCACTTAGTATTTAATTATCCTCTAATCACCTATATCCCACAAATCCTTTATAGCATAGAAAGGCAAACAAGCACACAGTTTAACTCTTAAACGATTCATTCCAGACCTAGTGATCTAGGAGACGCGTTATCTTTCTTAAGACCTTAGTCAAATTTCATCAGTTATTATTCAATGACGTTCTACTGTCATTCTTATTAATGTTTATTTCGAGTATTCGAAATGTTATTTTTAATTCAATGTTACATCTAATGTTAAAGCGATATTATCCAATGAATTTCAAATTGGCTTATAATAACATTGAAATCTATAAAAATAGCATACCTTCGCACTGAGCTGGCGTAAATCCCTCTCTTGAGGTTCTATGGTTTCCGTGTATTCAGGAAGAACCTGTAAAAGCACATATCACGTACATTTCAATTTAAAACAATCATAACAATAAGGTGCTTACACATTTTACCGGATACTGTTCGGCGGCATTTATTAACTAATATTATAATTTTTAATAGGACAGATAGGCAAAAGAGCCACCGGTTCGCATGATGATCTCTTCATGGTCTAGCAAAAGTGTTGCCTTAAGACCTTAGGTACACGATATAATAAGTCATTCGATGACCTATTGCTACCGATTTTTATATCGAGTATATGGAAATTTATAGGCTGACGTAGAAACGCCATTACAGCATCCTATGAACGGCGGTACTTGGCCTGGCCGGGACTTATTGAACCGCTTAAAGATAAAAAATTCGAAATTTGTTTTAATTGAAAGATATTACAATATAATAGTTAAAAAATAAAGAAATTATAACCATCTTAGACAAGCCGGGACTTGAACCCTGTTAATGAATGTTCAATTTTCACAGTTGTCATCTTTTCCTTATATTACAATAAAAAAATTAGAATTATTTCATATTATTTATCTCGCTTCATCCTGTTATATACCTCGTTAAGTGTCTAATTCAGTGATTCTCAACCACTGTGCCGCCAAATTTTTGTCATAAACTATTTATTATTATATTGCAGGGTATTGTAGAAAGTAAATAATTTTTATCTTTTTCTTTGTGTGCCGCCAAATTTTGAAATCGTTTAATATGTGCCGCAAAAAAACAAGGTTGAGAATCACTGGTCTAGATCGTTGCCGGAGATAAAAAAACATCGCTTCTATAATTATGATGTGATGATAAGATTAATTCTACAGGATTCTCCTGATGCTGGTAAACAATGATAAATTGCTACGCATATGACCTTAATACTTTTTAAGTGGCCAATGTTAATAATAACATTAAATATTTATATCGACTCATATATAATACCGAATCATCACAAACGAATTTTAAAACAATATAAATACTATATGTTTATATGTGGTATGCTGTCGGCTATTGCTAACAGAAGAGGAACGAATATAACACTTGCGCCCGGTCACGCGTTGTTGTGGCTAAGGTTTTTGTTATATTAAATTGTAATTAGTAAGCATTATTTATTTTCTCTAATATATTTAATTTCTCAATGAGGTTTTTTATAAAATAGATATAAACTTAAAATACATAAATGTAAATACAAATAGTTTAAAAAACCTAATCCGGAAGACCACCAGCAGAGAAGCTTGGCCCAAGCTACCGATGGTTAGGGCCGCAGAGAAAGTAACTTTCACACAATACGTGCTGTGTCCAGGGGTACTGCCTTTTGCATCTGTCCCTTGATCCATCTATCTAGCGAGATACTTTTTAGATGTTGGCCAGGACTCTTCACGCTAATGACTATAGGGATAATGTTCGTCTAATCCACATCCCACAAAGCGGTTATCTCGTGAGCCAAGTCCAAGTATTTGCTAAGTTTGTCCTTCGCGGCCTTCACGAGATTCTCGCCATAAGCATTATTATTATTATTGAAACATTAGTGCTTTTAACACAGCCATCTATTTAATATCTACTCAATGTAGTCAAAAGAATTGATAAATAAACTATCCTATCTCTTAAGTTGGAGCATAGCACTCATTTTAAAGAAAAAAACGTTAAAATCGGTTCAATAGTTTCGCAGTTCATTAAGGACAAAACAACGTGACACGTAATTTATACCTATATATTGAGATATAATTTTATTGATAAAAAAGGTATTTGGGACAACTTTTAATTTAAATCTATGACTAAAATAAAAATTTATTTACAATAATTGTGGGTTTTTTTAAAAGTCAGCCGGTCAAAAAGTATAACGAACGATTTAGTATTTTGTTACCTCGATATCTTCGCATTCCTCGTCGCTAGCTCTCTGTTTGAACCTCGTGGCAACCTGTCTATTCCTTTCAAGGCGGCTCAGTATTGCAGCGATAACTTTGTTAGAATTCGGTATCCTATTTACCACTTGCTCATAATAATCTTTTCCTTCTTCCTTTATCGATGTAGCCAAGGCATTTGTTAGACAAATCGTCACATATATGACCTGACAACATAGTAATATAATTAATTAGAATAACCTATACAATTTGAATATAAATAAAATTGAAATGTCTGTTTGCAAAATTAGAATAACATATTTCCTCTATCCGAAAGCATACAAAATAATAGAAACGCATTTTATATAATTTTTTCGGTCTGTCTGTACCAGCTAATCTCCGATAAGAATGGTCCGATTTTGATTAGACTTTCACTGACAGCTAGATGATTTTATGGCGCGTAATTATATTTTATTATCATCATTATTAAGTCACGAGCTGCCAATATTTGGTGTTACCGGTTGAACATAGTATTATGTGTATATTACAGCCGGAGACTATGGACAAAATGAAAACAAAGGACAACAAACTCTGCGCTGTCTCAGGTAACAACAAGTTCAGTAAAACGTGCTGCTTGTATAGTAAAATGAAAAAAAGGAGAAACGCCTCTGTTAGCTTAGGAAATTTATTTCAAGAACAATTTCTAATAGATTTTGGACAATGCGGCCTTACATGATAAAAGTTCAAAACATCAAAAAAACGTAATCAACATCTCGACTTGATCAATGATCGTCTATCGAATGAGACGGAGAAGCAAAGTGCCCACTAAATCAGCGTGATACAAGATTGTCTATCAAATATCCTGATAGCCTATAATTCAACCTAGTATCCTTAATTTGCTGCTAAGGATTTAAGAGTTCTGTTACTTTGCCACTGATTCTATAATTAGAACCTAACCAAAATCTCATCAAACTATCCTTGAACATCCTTTCCAATAAAAAAGGAATTATCGGCATCGGTTGGCGTGATATTGAGTTTTCAATCCATTTATTAAGCACATACTTAATACTAGTATCGTTTTGTCATAGATTCAATTATCAGAACTGGTCATATTTGAAGAGAACCACAATGACAGCAGCAGCTTTCAAACAAAAAAATCATGTAAATCAGTTCACCCGGTAGAATGTTCTGGAGTAACAAACATAAAAAAGTACAGACGGATAGGGAACCTCCACGTTTTTTGAAGTCGGTTCCAATTTATTCAACTTCAGCGTAAACAATGTATTAATTATCATACATCACACAGATACTTGCAAATACCATCAGATGTAATGTGGCATTGAAAAGTGGCAAGACTTTGTTTATTAGAAATCAAGAAATATACCAATAAATAATTTCATAGTGTCACGTAAATTCAATACTAGTGTGGCTGAATTTCGCTGAGTAAGACTGTACAGTAATTTTACATGTGTCGTGCTTGATTAATCTTTAGGCTTTAAACGCCATTTATTCGTTGACGTCGTTACGTGTACGGAGCATTGGTGAGATTGTTTATTTTTTAAACGCTGTCTATTAAATTTTTTGTTTCCTTAACGAATTATAAATTCATTAATAATATTTTTTGCCTTTTAACTATATCTGTGATTATTGGAATGTCAAACGAGATATTATTAATTTAATGAAATAAAAAATACAAGTTTAACATTTCCTTTAAATATTCAAATATTTTTTTATAAAGTCACGGGTTATATATATATG
>JAOSYY010005850.1:5352-28282 GCA_025727935.1 Hebomoia glaucippe
CTTAAACAGTGAGTGGATCTATTCTATTATTGTTCGTTTTGTGAATGCTTTCTCTTATCCCTTTTTATTTTTCGCACCTAGCGAGAGTCCAAGAAGTCTGTGAAACAGGTTGTAATTTTATTTCTAAACTTAGTCCGGACGAGTTAACAAAAAATTAGGTGCCAATAAAAGGACGGAAACCCATTGTTTGACGCCATTCTGGTATCAAGAATTCTATAAAAAAAGATTAGGGTCCGTTCTAAAGAATTGAACGGCGCGGAGTACAATAAGCCCTTTGTGTGCTCCGGCGCCGATCGGTCTGGCGCAGGCGGTGCAACGCGGGCGCACGAGGTCGCCGCCGTCGAGTCTAGCACACGTAGTCGGGGAGCATTGCTTGAACACCATTACCACTAAGGTGAAAATCGTCGGCATTCCTTCTTATTACTTTAACTTCACGCTTGTTTATCGAGCGAAGCTTTGTTCGACTCCGGTATCGAATATTACAGGGTAGAGCGCGTATTGTTACTCACTTCCATTCCCCGATCCCAATATGGCCGATAAAGCGTGGCGTCAGTGGCGTGCGCAACGCGCTCACACATATTATCCATCTGCATACAATGTGCGCGTGTAGGTAGTTATATTCATCCGAGACAGGCGCTTCTCAATCGCTACTGCGCACAACAAAATTAATATTTCAGCATGCGTTCCTGAGATATTTTAAATCAACAGACGCTGTTCAAATTATTAGTCTATAACAGCACATTATGATTCCAACCATAAAATATATAAAGTATTAGTAATATTACATTCTTTACAAGTATACATAGGTCCTTAAACAGGTGCATAAATCGATATTGAGGATTTAGTTCAATATTGGTTACGCTTTACACCTCATAAATCCGGTTAATACTTTATTTGGAAATTTATTTAATTATATATAAAATAAAATGTCTGCGCGGGCATAAAAAAAATGCTACTAAACTAGTTTTCTCGTTTATTCTAAAAACGTGCAACTTAGTCATAGCAACATCAGTCATCAACATCACGCCACCTTGCTTGTGGAAACATATATACCTATAGAGTTATAGATAAATACCTAATAGGTTTAGGTATAGATGTTTGCAGCTGTGACCTGCATAGCTTTTACTAAGATGTAAAAGAAAAAGGCAGGGAGATGAAGGTTATAATAATAAGTATATTGAATATAAGTAAAGACAAAGCAGTGCGTTAATGATATAGTAACATTCTCATAAAACACATCTATTTTATTAGTATAAATGTATTCTATTAACTCAGTATTTATAATAGTAACGCTATCTTCCTTATTGTGTTAACTTTTTAGTTGTATTGTCTGCGCATTGTTGGTCAGCATAAGAATGAGCCATTCATAGATAATAATTCGTTTCTGTGTTGCAAGTCCTTACAACTTCGGAAATTCATTCAGAAATAAAAAAGCATTTCAATCTAAAATTTCTAACCATTAATCGACGTGCGACGAATATTTTATTGAGATGAGATTTTTTTCTTAAAAATGCTAATAATAATTACAACATACTTTTTGTTGGGAAAAGTTATACGAAAGCGTTTGTGTCTTTCATTTGAAAATATATGTGCACTACTTTTTATATAATCTTTATTATGCAACAAGCTGAATAGAAGATGGTAAGAAGTTGTCGTTGTCAAACAATAAGGAATAAAAATATTAGGCACTTTTCTATTTTATTTTAATTAGATGAATAACAATACTAGTTGAACAAATCATTGGCGGCTCCTACAAACAAAAATTAAACATTTGTAAAGAATTAGGCTCAAGTATCTTTAGAAATCTGTCGCTAATTGTGCGGAGTCGTCATTTCCGCCAAACAAAATGTTGACGCGCTGCGACGGACGTTAACAAGAAATATATTTTTTTCATCCTGTCGCAGCTGGCGTTTGGTGGATTTAAATATTTTATTAGGAAGCAGTTATTCTTCAAATAATCTTTTAACTGCTATCGATGTATGTTTTGTATTTGTCTACGATAATACATTTTAAGTTATGATTGTATTCTAATACGATATTATATTTGTTAAATAATAGAATTGTACAGTTACGTTCATAGCCATAGAGACTTGCATTCAATTTGATGTTTGGTCGAAGTTGGGCTAGTGAAATGAAAAAATATCTGTTAAACATTTATTTTATTCAGCATAATTAATGTAATAAGTCCATTTATGCAAGGAACAGAAACATAGCTTTTGTAATTTATGCTACTCCCCATACTTCTTCGAATGCTGAACAAAGCTTAGCGCATGTTAATGCAGCAGACAACGGATAGTTACTTATTGATATAGTATCTTCTGAATAGTCTGCTTCCACTTTGCCGTGAGCCATAGCTCCTATGATTAAGACAATGGGGTCCTCCTTAGGTACTAACTCTCGACAATTGTGAACAACTTTAGAACTGAAAGACATGGTGATTTTTTTTACACCAACAGGTAAATGTGATGTTACTGGATTTTTTATAACTTTAAGTAGCTTCATAGGTCCATCTGATGCTCTAATTGCAAACTTGTGTAACAGTTGAACTGAAAATATAATTGTACAAAACAGATATATATACTTGATCAGAATTTCTATGCACTGCCATCTAGTGAAATATGATTAAACTATTAGAACTGCTTATCCATTCAGCAACTGTAATGGTATTTTAGCCTTGTAAATACTATTATTAGCAAATGAAACCCAACACCAATAATGAATAAAGTTTTACATGAATGAACCATCTAACTACTATAATAATATTTTATTACAGCTCTATCAAAAAATATAAAATTTCAAATTTACACACCCATTAAACCAGCAAATCGCTTAAATGTCCTAGGTATTCTTGTTTGTGGATTTATTTCAATGAGTACATTTTTTTCTGTATGTATGTATACTTGTAACAGTCCAGCTCTATTTAAAGGTGAATCCATCAACATAAGAAGTGATTGATGAGTGATATCTGGACGACATGAACCTGGATCTCTATCATTCTTTCTCAATATATTAGCATGATCGTCACAGTTTAACAATTCAAAGCTATTTCCATTCTGTAATAAAGAATTTTAATTTATCGGATACAGCTAGGGTGTCTTTAAAACTATTAACATTTGAGTAGATCAGCCTCAAGATATCACAGCTGCTAATAATATGTTAAGATACATATATAATTTAAAACTCTATGTGAAATTTGAAAAATAATTTAGAAGATATCTCAATATTTTATTTAATAAACAATAAAAATCAAATAAAGAATTGTATAATTTAAAATAGCCGAGTGTTGACTGTTGTCAATTTTATAAAGCATGAATATATTAAGTACCCCAAAATTTCAATAACAAATCAGAAAATAATGATGTTTTTGTCACTTTAAGGTTAATTATATATTTTATATAACTAAATTGATATCAATATTATTATCTGACTGTAAGAATACCAATAAAGTTAAATATGTACCTTAACTGTTTCCAATTGTGCGTTTTCCAATATTACGATTAAACGTTTCTCTTGCTTTTTTATATGAGAAGTCACTAAGTGTCTAGGTATAGGATCAAATTCAAAGTCATCTGTAGTTTCAGCATGTTTTCTCTTTTTTCCCATATCTGGAATAGAATGTATATTGAACGAGCTACATATATTAAAAGAAATTTATCGGTATTTTATAACTATAATAATATATTTCCCCTAATCATAATCAGATAACTTAATAAATGCATGGTTTTTTAAGTTAAAATAAGTTAAATAGAGTTACCTTTTGTTGTCTGCACCTAATTTATATTAAATTAAAAACGTTGCGACTTTATTATTATATTAAATATTATATGAATTAAAAAAACCAAACAAATTATTAATTAGGATTTGCACGTGGACACAAGATGTAATTTTATTGGTAAACACTGCCAAATGTCAAGTTGACATTTGTCATATATAATAGGCAGTGAAGATTATGGTAGAGTAGTCATTATTTTAAAATGTTACTTATATATTAAAAAGAGGAATAAATCTGAGATAGAAAAAGTAAATTTATATTATAAATTTTGATTTCAAAAGGAATTTCTGATACTATAATACTAAAAGTATTTTTTTTCAACAATGACATCTGGCAGCACTATATCCCGTTTAATGTTTATGTCTATCTTTGCTTGCAGACTAGACTAGCAGAGTATATTAATTTCATAATTTTACTGAATATCACTGTTGAATACCGTCACTAGTCAGTTAGTCACTACCACTGTCAGAGTTTGATTGAATCGGAATGTAGTTTACCCAGCAAGTGACAGTGTTTTGTTATTGATTTTAAAAATAACTATCACATGTCTAAAAACATTAATCTATTAAGATTTACAAGATCTTATTATCTAATAACTAAAATATTAAAAGAGGGAACAAAGCATTAAAGTTCTTAGTTTCTTATTAACATGGCAAACGACAGGGAAGTCTTACGGGAAATTTGGGATGGAAAGCTCCCTGTATGTTTTCAACTTGATCAAGAAGAAATAATGGAAATTCAACAACCAGACCCCTTTTACGTTATGGTACCTCGACTAAGTTACTTTCCTCTTGTAATTGATAAGGTATGTTAGTTACTTTATGATTTTTTTATATATCAATCTCATTTTCGAGTATAAAACAATATATATTTTGAAAATGAGATTATAATTTTTACTAACTGTATTATTGGTAGATGAAACGACATTTTCTGCGCTACATATCTCAAGAAAATGCTGACAACGAGATGTGGCTGGACTATAATGGACAACCTTTGAAATGGCATTATCCAATTGGCTTTCTGTACGATTTATATTGTGGTAATGATCCACAAACACCTTGGACATTAACGGTACATTTTAGCAAATTTCCAGAAAACATTTTACTTCATTGCCCAAACAAGTAAGTTTAAAGAAATGATCTGCAATATGTCTAAACATTAATCACTACCTTATACTACAACTTAACTTTAATGTATAACTTCCTTTTTGGTTTCCAGAGATGTAGTGGAGGCACACTATATGTCTACTGTTAAAGAGGCAGATGTTCTTAAACACAGAGGACAAGTTATGTCAGCTATGCAAAAAAAAGACCATAATCAGTTATGGCTAGGTTTACAAAATGGTACCATTTTATTCTAGTAATGGAAATCATTAAGATAGAGGATGAAAATTTTACCAAAATAAAAAAAATGTATTTCTTATTTTATTAATAATAATTAAAGATTTTTTCATCAACAGACAAATTTGATCAATTTTGGGCAATAAATAGGCGACTAATGGAATCCCATGGAGATAGTGAAGGATTCAAAAATATACCAATCAGGATATACTCTGATGATGGAACTTGTACTCAAAGGCTTACAAGTCCAAAGAATACTGATGGAAGTAGAAAAATAGTTCAACAGCTGATATCTGAATTATATCCCGATAAATGTGGTAATTCTTTTACATTCTTATTTTAGTAGATATACCCAATTTCTAGATACAATTGGCTTTAATCTATCAATGAAATGTTAAACTTGTCTATAATGCAAGTTAGAAGGTATAGTGATATTCAAAGTAATAATAGATCTTTACATATTTTAATCACTTTATTTTAAATCACCAGTTGATCCTGATTATTGTAATTGAAACTGAAATGAAATAGACATAATGAACATAACAAAAATCAATATAATACAATTAAACATTTTTATTTACAACAAAATATGGTTATCCACTTATACATGGTATGGCTATATTTTTCACATATTTATTACTGAAATGTCTAAAAATCCAAGACTAATTAACTTTATTTTTGCTATTAAAGCCTTATTCTCTGCAGATATTATTCAAATAAATTAAAATATAGTTTAGACTATCATCAGGATAGCGTGTTAAAATCTCTTCTTACCTTTTACTTTTTTAAATATAAATGAGGTAAATAATTAAAATATGTTCAAATTTGATTAGTACTTTATTATATTCACATTGTTATTTTATTGGTGTTTCAGTAAAATTAAGAACACATGGCATCAATATCCCGTTGGACACACCACTTCAATGGCTGTCTGAACATATGAGCTACCCCGATAACTTTCTGCATGTATGCTTAAGTTAATGTTCTTTACAACAATTCATGATTTATATGTATATAAATATCTTCATACAAAAGTTAGAAATAAAATGCTTTACAAATTAGTTTTGAATTTTGTTACAATATTTTACCCTTGTTAAATTAATTGTTTCGTATTCATATGTTCAGCAAGTTAGATGTGATTTTTTTTTTAAATTAAGTTTTAGCACTAGGACATACTCAAAATAAATAATACAAAAAAACATCTTTAAGATCTTTCAGGTACATAACTAAGCTGGAATTATTATGTGACTTAAGCTTTTTAAGCTATTATATTAGTTACAACAATATATGGTGATTTAATATAATAAAAAATTGTGATTATAATTCACTTCTCTCCTTGTGTTTTTGTATTACATATGGAATTTGTTTAGTAAATCTTTTACAACCATTGTTTGCAAATATTGGTTGATCTTCGGTGGGACCATATGTTATAACTGATAGAGCATCTCTGAAAACGATCAAATCCATATTGTATATAACACATTCCTTGACAAGTTTTACATTTTAGGAAAAAAGGCATGACTCTTTCAGTAACATCTGCCTTCTAATTCTAATAATTATGTCTCATACAGAAAAACTTAACTATAAGATAGACAATCACAGCAACAGTATAACAACGTATTTAATTTTTTTATTGAGAGTCAAATTGAAATGCTCCTTGGCTAGATAAAGACTACTTAGCGAATCCAGGCCCTAGACTCATAAGCATGCAGCTATATACTACTTTAATCTAGTAAATTACAATTCTATAATCTTACGCCATCATTTCCTCCGTTGGGTGATATATACCATGTGATCGGAATTCAGCCGATGCACACATTTCAACATGCTGTTGTTCCAATGGTAGAAAGGGTATGTAGTGATCTATTAGATTCTGAGCTATGGTTGCAGATCTTTCAAAACCCCCTTAAAATATTCCAATATTGTTCAGTGAGTAATTAGAATATTCCAATTCTTAATTGTTGTGATTGCATTTAATTCTTTTATAAAACATAATATTGTTTGTTATGATAAATATTATTAAAAAATATAATATGGTAATAATGAATACCTGTACTATATGCAGCCCTTCGGATGATTGGTTCAAAATTATGAAAGTCTACTTCATTTCTCTTAATGCCTTGGCTATATAATTCTAAAAGATTGCTTGCTATTTCCTTACCACCAATGTTAGAAATAAAAATAAAGATACTGTTCCTGTTGATAAAGTCACCATTAATTTTTGTAAAAATTAAGTGCACACCTATTTTCCAAGCTATCCTTTACATGTATTTATTTAATTATTACATTAATAATAAAAAATAAGTAATGAAAATATAATTTAGTATAGTTTTATCATGTTGACCTAAATACTGTATAATGCATTATTATTTACTACATAATTTTGCAAATCTCATTATTAGTAACGAAATTTTAATGTTTCTAATCCTTTAAGAAATATTTTATAAGCATTGTATGACACCCCTATAAATATGTAGCCATATTGTAGAATGTGTTGGTCAAGTTTCTTATGTCACAGGATAGGATCTCTACCTAGGAATTATGTTTATAGTATAGCAAAAGCAAATATAAAAATATAGCTCAACTTGCCTAAAATCTATACCATCCACTAATTGATGATGATCCAGCATTGGTTTTACAGCATCAAGAATGTTAGGGCACATTTCATGGATTTCATCAAAGATTATTAATGATGTTGGACATTCTTTAACAATCTTTTTAACTTGGTCTAACAGTTTTTCCTATAATCATGAATGATTAATGAAAGTGTATAAATTTTCATCAATGACATTAGAATGCTAATTACCTGTGTTTTTTCTATTTTAGAACAATCAAAATCTTTTTTTCCCATAAAAAGTTTCACATATTGACTCTGCATGCCCTTTTTAAATAAGGATTCAGCAATCATACTTGTTACATAGTTTTTTCCAACTCCAGACCAACCATGTAAACTAATTACAAGGGCTTTCTTATTCTTTTCAGTTTCTTGATCTAAGCCTGTCTTATGAGCACGCAAAATATTTATCAATTCATATGCTAATGGCTGTCCATACAATTTCTGTGAAAATAGGTTTTTAAGTTCTGAAACATAGCATATACTAAGAATTAATTTTGAAATAGTACTAGAAAATGTATAAAAACGAACACAGAACACACTTTAGTAAGGCAAATAAGATTTTATTGGTTGGCAATCAAAACAATCTAGTGAAAAATATTTAAATTCACTGTATAAACAATAAATATAATTAATCTACGTATTTTTTATAGGCCTGAATATGTATTAAGCATTATTTATAGAAACACATTTACTTACTTTCTAAATCATATGGTACATATTGTTCACTGCAGCATTCCATGTAACGACAAAAAGTATTTGATTTTATGAGATCCCAGCCAAAAAAACCGCCTATTGCAATTGAAGTAGCCAATGTTAAGGAAATTGGTTCAGTAAAAACGTAATTACTATAGTTTAGAATAAACAGCGGCAAATAAATATAAGAATATTTTAGTAACATTTTTTTAAAAAGGTTGTCTTATAACATTGAAAGGTATTATTGTTTATAAGGTTTCTTAATTCTAATAAAACTTGTCTCTTTATAATACTTAACAAGAACAAAAGAAATTAAAAATCATTTAATTTTTTGAATTGCAATTTACATTATACTATTTCATTGAACAAATAGTTGACAACTTGATAGCATTGAGCAAACTGAGGTTGACACTTAACACTGAAGTTATTAATTAATAGATAGGGCTGGAATAAATAATTGATTTATATATTAATCGGTTATTTAAATAGTAAAATCTTTTTAATTCATCAATTATATTAATCACACTCGACTTTTTTGTATAAGAGTAGTTACAGGTACCTAACATTACATACGGTGCAAGAGAATTTCTTCCCAACGAGTTTGTTTTAGCTGCCAAGGAACTTTGGTAAATATTCTTGATAAGTAACTTAATTGGCGTTGTACGAACAAAAAACCATTCGATCAATTGTGAATCGATTAGGGATATGCTGTCCACTCATGGGATATGTTAACTGTCAAATAATTTTTTTCAATTCCAAGGTTTTATTTACTATACTACAGTTTAATTTGATATTGAATATCAAACATGCATTTAAACAATTATTATTACATTTTTATTGAAAGTTAAATCTTCTACTGTTTAATAGTAATTGTCCTGATTGTGAGAAATGTTATATTTTAGCATCATACAAAATACTTATTAATAATATAAGGAATGAAATGAATTAATATAAGGGAGCCGGTGGGTAAAAGCTGCTTGAAATTTGAATTGCACCAACATTATACATTTTTTGAAACATTTATATGGAAGTGACCGATATTCTGTAAATTGATTTAAAAAATGGATGAAGAGGAATATGTTGAAAATTCTTGGTCATATATATCATTATGTGTTGAACCAACTCTGTATGAAGGCATCAGATTTGCTAAGGATTTATTTTTAGCCAATATTTTTTTACGTTTAGCAATACAATTTATTTCAATGCCCCAAAATGTTCGTCATAGCTTGAGTTTAATAATAGGTTGTTTATTATTGTACCACAATACTGGAAATGCAATCATTTGGATTATCGGACTTACCATAAGTTCATATCTACTTATTTTAGTTTTATCGCTACCTAAAAATAAGAAAATAACAGGTTTTCTAACATGTTTATGTGTTATAGTATTTCTGTTATTATGTGAATTATATTTAGTAAATCCAAAAATCTGGCAGCAAATAAGAGGCATACAAATGATAGCATCTATGAAAATTATATCAGTTGCTATAGAATTGGATAGAAGTTTATTTAAAAAGATGTTAAATCCTATTGAATTCTTTGGCTATATATTATGTCCAGCAAATTGTATGCTAGGTCCATGGATTTCCTTTCAGTCCTATGACCAATATTTATGTGTAAAATTTTTATCTAAGAGGTGGGTTAAAATGATTGTTGTGAACTTAGCCATGGCAATGGTTTTCTTAATTTTGTCAAATTGTATTGTGCCTTGGATTATCAGTGATGAATATACAAAATGGTTGATCGCATATAGGGATGCCCAGGCATTTCGGATGTCACATTACTTTGTCTCAAGTATGTCAATTGTATCCATGCTAAGTGCTGGATTTGGTTTAACAAATGACTGCCATTCTGAAATTCAAATTACGAAACCACTCTTCATTGAAATTCCACGATCACTAGTGCAAGTCGTTATATTTTGGAATATACCAATGCATCAATGGTTGAAGAATTATGTATTCAAGTCTTGTCAGCGATATGGACAGTTCTTTGCTATATTAACAACATATGCTGTGTCATCATTGCTGCATGGATGTAATTTTCAGCTGTCTGCAGTGCTTTTAAGCATAGGAACATTTTCTTATATTGAATATAATTTTAGATATAAAGTTGCATCAGCCTTGGAAGTTTGTTGCTTAGCTAATCCTTGTATTAAACAGTGTGATCATAAATATAAGAAAAATAGTGTTTTAGCATTATTTTTAAATAGTATATTTTCATTCATAACTATCATGCATCTAGCCTATTTAGGGGTGATGTTTGAGGCATCTTTTTCAATCCAAGAAACTGGGTACTCTTTTTCACACACAATCAGTAAATGGGAACACCTAGATTTTTTCAACCACGGCCTTGCTGCCTTTTTATATGTGATAAATTTAATGATGTAAAAGAATGTCAAAATATGTTTATTTGATATTGTATAACTTTATTTAGTATGTACTTTAGTTATTGTAAGTTGAAGTGATATAATAGTTCACAATAAGTTGAGATGTTAATAATTATTACTGTTCATAAAAAGAATCACACACAATACTATAGTGATCAAGTTGTCTCCAAGAATAAGAATTTGAATGCTAAATATATAACATCTCACACTTCTGCTCAAATAGTATCAAAACCTGACTACAAAGAAGTTGAAATTTAATGCTAATTTTACTTATCACTTTTTAGGTCTTAATATACAAATATAATACAATTACAAATTCGATAAATACCTATATCAAACTTACAAAATTTTTATATAAAAATGATTTTGTTTCTGAGTTGTGACATTATTCGAGTGGAGGTGCAATTTATTGTTTTTTCATAGAAAACACCTTACAATATCTTAGTATACCTTAAAAATTCTAATAAGTAATAAATCAGCCAATACTTTAGCTTTAATAATTAGACTTAGATATTATAATCAAACATTTACACTGACTTATTATATTAATATATTTAAGAGTTAATACCTAAAAAAAATATTGAACAAAAGTAAAAATTCAATGTGATTACATAGCATTTGTGATACTTATTTAGGAAGTGTTACTTGATAAGCAGTTCAAACCTATTCAAATTTAAGACTTGCACAAAACTATTAACATATTGCTTTTTTCTTCTTCAATCAGTATTAAAATATATACATTTGTAATGTTTCGAATAACTAGTAATGTTTTGAATACTCATTTTTTCCATTTTATTATTGTTTGTTATGAACAACATTTTAATGATTATAAAATTAAATATATAAACAAAGAAGCCCTTTTTCACTCTTACCAAATAATCTCTCCATTAATTACTTGAAATGATATTTTGACAAGTTCATCATGGGTTTGTTTCATAATAAAATGACTGTTATCATCATTATAAACCACTTGGAAACGATAGTTTATCCTCTCTTCACTTGGAGTAGCACAACAAGCTTCAAGATTTTGTATTGCTTCCTTGCAACTACTAAAATATTCGGGCCTTGTATACATAACCACTGTTTTAAAGCCTTTCAAAACCTTCTGTATCGTGTTCAATAACTTTTTTAAATACAAATCCATTTTTAGCACTTTGTTATTTTGTTCAGACCAATAAAAGGCAGTTATGGTATGAAAGACAACTAAAGATATATTTGAATTTTTCATTAAGATATTTTCTAAGTTTTGAATAGTGATGTGGAATTGAGTAGAATCATATACATTTAATAAAAACAAGTTTTTAAGAGTAGCTTCAATTAATTCATCATTCAGTTCAACAGTAATATTTTTCGTAAGTACTTGTTTATGAAGCTTCATCTTTAATAAGTCAATGAAATCTTTTCTGTTGAAATTACCGTCAGTATTCAAAATGAGTGTGCCAATTTCAATGCCTCCAATAGATCGTGGGAGAAGAATTTCAGAGATAATTTCGTTTAGTAAAATATTTGAATTACTAGCACTGTAAATTTCAATGATTTCTCCGTATTTTGGACCAGATTTAAATAAATTAGGATAAAAGTTTTCAATAAGAGATTTTCTTGCTAGTCTGGATAAGAGTTGGACGCCAGTTTCGAGTTTAAATTTTAGCGCCATTGAATAAATAATAGTTTGTTTTTAAATTCACTAAGAATTGTCCAATTATATTTATATATAAAGTTGAAGTTAGGTATTTAGATAATTTTTTCTTTATTTGAGAGAATAAATTATAATGTACCTTAGGAATGCTAATATTATCTGTACGTATGCGCTATGGATACAGACTGTTTATTTTAACAAAATAATAGCAGTATTGAGTTCAGAACTAAGGAAACCAAAACAATCTATAGAGATTGTTTTGGTTTTGTTGAGATTGTGAGAAATTAGCAATTGAAGTGCGGAATGTTCAGGTGACACACTAGACTATCTTCTTAAGATTATTACATATTATTTTCCAGTATTTATCGGTAAAGATTTAAAAATATTTTCCTTTAAAAATACTTTCATTTTTTACCTTTAATAATATCTTTTTTGATCTGTCATATTCCATCCAAGCCATGTTTTTATGGCTTCCTAAATATGACATACGTATTACGGATTCTACACTAGCGATATTGGTGGTCGCATTTAGAATTGAAATTTAAGCTTACAAGCAGTCAGCAATTCTCATTTTGTCCTATACAATATTGTCCCCCTTAACTTAGTCTTACACTTTCTACATTCTTAATTTCCTAATGAAAACTAAACTAAATATTTACGTTACATGGTTTTATAATTTATTTAAAAATTCTTCAATTGCGATTCAACTAAACATTAATCTAAATTGCAAAAAACTAATAAGTTCCTATTATCATTCCTGAGTTAGTAAGGAATTCTTGCTACTTATCTTGTGAAGGAAAAACATTGCCTGCTTCTATACTGCTACAAAATATAATAGAAGAAAAATATATAAAACCTTGGAAATTTGTGACCTTTCCGTAAATGCGATTTTAAGTATATAACAATATCATTAGTTATTAATTAACATAAATGACATATACTTTTCAGTAAAATGGACAAGGATTCTCCAAAATTAGTTTCTCTTTGTAGAATTTGTTTAAATTATGTGAATAATGCCACAAGTTTGTTTGAAGAAAATGACATATCAAAAGGAATACTAGACACTATCCTAATGTGTTTTCAAATGGTTCTGACCAATGAGAAGTATCTTCCGTCAGGTATTTGCAATAATTGTCTTGATGAATTAAAAATAGCTGATAATTTTCGTCAAAAGTGTCTTACTTTCGATAAAAGATTTTCAGCAATATCCAAGGAAATACTTAATGAAAAATGTGACATAAAATATGAAGAGGACTATACCAAGGATGATATTAGTAATGACCAGCTATATAATAATGGACAGGATCAAAATTTGGGTATGTTTTTCTATTGTTCTTTTTTAGTTACTAACATTTAGTAATATAATGTTTATAAAATCTTATTTCAGCTTCACCTGAAGAGAAAAGTAAAGAGCCCTTAGAACTTGAATGTAAGCTGTGTGATGAAGTTCTTGAAAATGACATTATATTAAATCATACACAAGGCCACAAGAAAAAGACACATATTGGAAAAATAATAGGATTTGGTGCTAATCGGAGATATCATTGCACTAGGTGCACATACAGTACTCCTCACAGTCAAACATTAGTGAATCATATGCGCAGACACAATGGAGAACGGCCATATCGCTGTGAATGTGGCAAGACTTTTACACAATCTTCAAGTTTATCTGCACATAGAAAAACACATAGTGACATAACATATTACATGTGTACAGTCTGTGGAAAACAATTCAAGCATGCATTTACCTTGAAAAAACATTCAAAGGTCCATGAAAATGCTCAGTATCCCTGTAATATTTGTAAAAAGAGACTAAAATCACATGAAAGTTTACAAGATCATATGCACCGGCATTTTAATGTCCGAAATTATAACTGTGAGGACTGTGGAGATACTTTTGTCACATCTTCTGAATTACTGAATCATAAAAAGAAGCATAGTTCTGTTAAAAAGATTGAATGTCATCTATGTGGATACAAAACTCATACAAAGAAAAATTTAATTGTTCATCTGAAAAGGTTAATTTACTATAGTTACTAGATTTTTTATTATATTAGCAGTGATCTGCAGTTTCTGCCATGTATTATCATTAATCTAAATTATAAGAAGTTTATATAACAATCATTGTATCCCTTCATGTTTTGATAGTTATAAAATAGTTCTGACACATGATGTAATATGATCTTCTGGTGTTGGAGTTGTCTATGAGCGACATGAATCCCTGACTACCAAATGACCTATATCCTCTCTTACCTTCCTATCAAATAAATTAAAAGTCACATCTTAAGAAAAGTGAATACATTTTTTTAAATTATATTTATTGTATCCGATCTGAGAAACATATATTTTTCTAATCACTCTGAAAATTTAAATTTTCAGGCATGCTGGTGATAAATCCTACAAGTGCGATATATGCCATGTGACATTCTTCTCAAGTGCAGATGTACAGAGACACCAACGTGTACATACACGAGAAAAGCCATTCACTTGTCCAGTATGTGTCCAAAGATTCACATATAGTACAAGTCTCAACAAACATATGCTCACTGTTCACAACATAAAATATAAATGGGCAGACTTCAAGTGGAAAGAATCAAGGACATCGCAAAAAATTACAGTATAAATAAAATACTTAAATAAGTATGTCACTTTTTATTCATACATTAAATCCTTAACTACAAATCCCAATTCTATAATAATTGAAAAATAATTTTCATTAATCATAAAAATAGTCAATAATTATGAAAGTTAAAAACTTAGCTCATTTTCTATTATAATATTCAGTTTTAATCAATCAACAAAAGATTAACTTCGTCCAACTGCATTTGCAAAATAAATATAATACTAGTATTTTTGAAAATTGCTGTCATTTTCCTTAAATACATTAATAGATACAAATAATGTCATATGTCATAAAATATATATAAGCAAGATATTTGAAAATTTCACTAATGTCATTTATTATTTAGCATATATTCTTACAATTAAGTAGATTCAAAACCATTGAAAATGTATTTATTTTGAATAAATTAAATGTCAAAGTACATTGAATTTAAAAGAATATCATGTGAATTACTTAAAAACTAACAATATTTCATATACGTCACTAAAAGAGATTAGCATAGGACCTTACATATACCTAAGTGTATTGTTACTTCATATAACACAAATCAATCGTCTTCATAATACTCGTCATCAGAAATTTTTCTTTTACGTTTCCGAGGAGCGCCTTTACTCTTGCCTTTTCCTAATTTAATTTTCATTTTAACCGAGCGGTTTGATTCACCGTCGGAGTCGTCTTCATCTATAACAAAAATTAGTTTAAATAACTAATTTTGTTATTAAACTATATTATATATAAGTCCGGGGTAGCATATATATAAATAGTATTACATATTTAAAGTTAAATCGCTGTAACCTTTTAATAAATGATTACCAAATTTGTTTATTATCTTATGGGGCACAGAAGTTGAGTGGTTCAGCTGATAAAAATACAAACCCTTATCGTCGTCTGAGTCATCAGAGTTCTGTGCACTCTCGTATCGTCGGCGGATCTCAATGAACACGTTGCGCAGGCGCACCGAGTCAGCGTATATCAGCGACGCTTCTTCGTTATACGTTTGTGCGTTTGCGCACAACGTAAAGAAATCTCTTTCTAGATCTGATATGTCATTGTACTGAAAATAAAGATTACCCTTGCTATAATACAATAAAGTAAGTTTTTTCAATAAAGAACAAACATAATCTAACATTAATGTCCAATGAGAGTATTTTTCTTCAGACACTAAATATGAAGCATTTGTATAACTTGTCACAGACATTTTAAACTATATGTCTCCCCTGCAAATTGCAATTTGGTTAACAGAAATAGCCTATCATCACCACCAGGGCATCTGTATACGGCTCAGACTTAGGCGGGAAAGCATAACAAACAAACTCGCCTTAGTGTTTATACTAACTATAATATGAATTTATTTTCTTTTACTAGAAATCAAGTTGTTTTATATATTGGGGCTATTTTGTTACATAATTTGAATGAATACCACAGTTGAGGTGGTGTAATAATTTAATATTACAGGGGGACTGTACCTTGCCATCCTCTATTCGGTTATTAATCTTTTTGATATCAAGTGGTTTCTTGATGACATCATAGTAATCCGGCAGCTCTCTACGAGAGGGTAGTTTCATAAATGGCTCTGACAACACGCGACCAGCTCTGTTAAAAAAATAGTTAATATTAGAAATATTAATGTTTAACAAACTCCATTATAAATGAATCAAGAGGAGAACTACTAGTTTTATTTTATTTACAATATTTTTAGGGTTAATCATAGCTGTGTACTACGGTTTCACACACTTTGTTTTTAAGGACACTTGATCAAATTACTTGTTTTCGAGATAACAACCAAACAAAATTGGTCCAGTCGTATTAGAGATAAACTAGAACAAATTGGCAGATACAAACACTTAACTGTCTGTTTGATTGTTACAAACAAACATACTTTGTTCATATGTATAGATTAAGGTTAAATATTAGTAAACATTAAAAAAAAGAATTAAAATTTAATAAGTTGTTGAAATTAACTTTATTTTCAACGAATACTCTACTCACTCGTCTGTGTGGTCAATGACTTTCTTCATGATGTTTCTCAATCTTTTCTTCAGTTGGTTGATTTCTGTTTTGCTCTTTCTCTTTGAGGTGCACGGAATCTCGTCTTCATCAGAGTCGTCTGGGTTTCGGCTACAAAACATCAATAAATTTACATTCTTATATAATAATAATAGTAAATTGGAATATATTGACAAAGTAGGTATTTTTACTATTATAAAATTTGTTATGTAATGCGACATGCAAAGAAAACAAACGTAGAGAACGGTAGTTATTTAATAGATTTTGAATATCGTGAAATTATTAGTAGAATGAGCAAAATATTGGGATAAAGCTGATCTTAAGTCGCGCATTCCAAGACACGATTCAAATCGCACCCTTTACTAGTTTAAAATTTCTGTATTTGACACCAATGTCTTGTAGATATTTTTTTATAATGTAACATTATATATTATTTACGGGAGTGCCACACCGTTAAATAAAATACTCTATAACGAATTACTAAGGATCTATATTTTATGCAACTTGTTAATTTTTTCCATGTTTACCGATTAATACGTTAGCTATAGTTTGGCATAATAATCGTATTGTCATATCGTACCATAATTACTAGAATTTGTAACTTCATAGTTTACAGAAAAAACAAAAAACTTTTAATGACATCTAGTGGATTATTTTGGACTATTGATTGGAGTAACAAATAATTGACGAACGCTTCTCTTTAAAATTCATAGACTTCAGTTGCTCTTGTACAGGTTAGCCAGAAGGAGATACTCATTGTGAGAAAATTAGCCAACAATATAACTTAGTGATAAACTTATATAGATACCGTCTCTTTCGTCCCCTCTTCCTCTTCTTGTCTAGTACTTCATCATCATCATCATCTTCATCCTCTTCCTCAAACTCATCATCTATCGCTTTAAGCCATTCTTTCTCAGTAAGTGAGTCAGTATAATCGACCTCCTTGCGTTGTCGGGACCCACGGCCCAGAGTTTCGTCTTCGTCCAAGTAGTTCCATCCTTGACCCTGAACATGATACAAGCTATAATTCTTTGAAACTACAACTTACGTATTCGTTTTGAGCAAAATCTTTAACATTTGCCTTATAATGGTTATGAACCAAAATTTAAGGTTAAATATAATAATTAACACAACCTATTAAGGTTGATTATATTAAGCATGATCTAAAGTGCAGTCGATAAAGTTCTACCACAAGCTATAAAACTATACTAATTTTTAAAATACCACCGGCTCCGAAGGACCAAGTCGTAAAAACCTTTCTTTCGATTTCAAGGACTGTCTCTACAGGTGCGCTTATGCAATAAACAATTGTTTGTGTTATATAATTGCACCTACCTTACTACAAACAACTTCGTCTTCATCTTTGACCAACCAGTCGGGTAGTTCTGACTCGTCGATGAGTCGCGACTGAGTTGCGACCCTCTTACGTTCAATATCTATTTGTTTGAAGATCTCCAGCTCTTCCTCGGAACGAGCTATCATCTCATTGATCAAATCGTCGTCTGGTAATTCATTCTCTTCCTATATTAAAAACAAACACTTGAATACTAAAATAATATACAAAAGTAATATTTTCAAAAGGCGTGCTGTAAAATTTTCTGAAACTTCAAGAATAAAAATATTGACTCAATGTATAACCAGTATAATAGACAAACTAAAATAATAAACCAACCTCTTCATCATCACCGTCCTGATGAAGAATGCTCTGGAGAAACTGCTGCCGTTCAGACCCAGTCGACTTTTGATCGAACATACCAGCTTGAATAACTTTTTCATCCATATTTAATTTATATCTGGAAAAATATATTGCAATAGTTGAAGTCATATATGTGTATGTGTCAAAATATCTGATGGTAGAGAGGAGTTATATCAAACACTCAGGTTACTAAGAAACAATTTAAGAAATCGATCCTATTGTCATTATGCTCTGAAAGCAATGATCTTTTAAAAAACGTATCTGAGTAACGGCAAGTTTTAAATAAAAAATAAAACATTTTACCTAGCGGCAGCCAAGATTCTTTCTTCTACAGAGTTAACTGTCATCAAACGCAGTACGCGCACTTCGTTACGTTGCCCGATACGATGGGCACGATCTTGAGCTTGAAGATCCTTCGAAAAATTTGTCATCATTAACCACAATACATCTTCCGAACAATACAATGAAGTAGTGCATTTGTGGCTTTAAGTATGTTAGCCTATTCGTTGATCATCATACTTCAAATAGAAAGTCATAATCCTTATTAATATGTATTATAAACGCAAAGTTTGTGTGAATATATGGTTGTTTATGAATCTTTCTTACGAAAACTATTGAATGAATTTTATATCTCACATATCAGAATAATACAGAGGCTATGATTTATAAATTTCTTGTGACACGATTGAAACCGCGATTAATAATGGAAGCCTCACGAGATGAGATAATCACATTTTAAATTCGTAACGTCATAAATATATTAAAAGCCTGTATGATAAAGAAGGTAAAAAAATCTCACAAGTTATAGTAGCATATCACAATTACAACGCCAAATTTACGCCTAAAGTCTAAGTTAGTAATAATTGTGCAACAATATAAAAATATTTTTTTAAAGCCCAAGAAAATAAAACTGATAGAATAATGAGGCATTAGCTGACCTGGTGCGGATTCCAATCGGAATCAAATATAATGACGGTATCAGCGCTTTGCAAGTTCAGTCCGAGCCCACCGGCGCGCGTCGACAGCAGAAAGATAAAGTATTCGGAACCTACGTCGTTGAATTTCTTCAATAGCTCGCCACGATCTTCCGCTTTCGTCATACCATCGAGTCTGAAATTATATGAAAGAATTATACCGTTTTTCCCTTGGTCACTGGGAACTGGAAAACGAATAATAAATTCATTCTACTTGTTTTACGTTTTCTGATGGTCTATAGAAGGTGCGGTGTGAAAAACTTAACGTTTTTAATAAAAAATTTATAACATGATAGTATAGACAACAGACTTACAAAATGTATGTTGCTTTTGTAGGTCTATTTCTCAACTCCATAACTATAATTAGCATACACGTAAAGAAGAAAAACGATATAATTGCACGCACACACACACGCGCTCGCGCGCGCACACGTTCAAATATTTCTAGCAGGTAGCATTTTGACGACCACTGGGGTCTAGACGAATTAAATAAACTACTTTTCACCTCAAATACTGGAATGCCCTCCAGGAAAGATAGTCTTCGATGATGGTCATACACTGGGTCATCTGACAGAAAACAAGCACCCTATGCCCGGTTTGCTTGAGTTTCGGTAAGATCCGATCGAGCAACTCAAATTTTCCTGATACTCTGTACAGATCTGGTCTGAAAGTGAACAATATCTTTAAACATTAGTAACTTCGTTTAACTTTCGCTTAAATAAAATAAAATCACTCTTATTTTGTCAGTAACGATGTTCCGCGGTTTCTTCCGTGTTGATTATATATATTCTAGATGATATAAAAGTGGCCTAAGTTATACCTTATGATGTTTTTAAGCGTAAGACGAGCTGAGCACTTGATGGTAGGTCACCTCAACCAACTAACATCATTAATTATTCAATAATGCGCTGTCGACCTATTTATTTCTACTTCAAGCGTTCGGAAATTCAAAATGCTATCGAAACGCGAGTTACAGCACTTGAAGACCTTACTTATCTAAGAGCGTAGGTATTTAATCTGGATGGAATTTAAAGATAATAAAAATAAGTTATTTACCCCGAAACGACGCCTCCTCCGCCCCCGACGTGGTCGCAAAACTTTTCTTCAATATGCGGAAACATGAAGGGATGGTTGCACAGCTTCCGCAATTGTACAATCGTGTTCATTAGCGCCTTCGCCCCGCCCTTTCCTTTGTTTCCTTTCTCCGAGCCATCTGTCAGCAGCACGCCTTTCGATTGCATGTGCCTATCAACAGAAAATATACAAAATTTAACATACGACAAGATTAAATCATCTATATCATGTTAGCTTTCTAACCCGACAGGCATCAAATTATTAAAAGTAATTTAAACTTTTATTTTCGCATGTTTACATGTTAACTACTTTTTTAAATAAATTCTTGAAATGGGCGTGGAGTCATGAATTCGTTTTTGATGAAAAATAAACAAAATTGTTTTTTTTTTTTAAAAGAAAACCAATATTTCCAGTCAGAATCGTATCCCTTTATTACACCATTCTATATTGTCGTTAATAAGGAAAATTTTTTGGAAAGTAACCCCATGCTTTTGACTGAATGGCAATCAGATTTTCCATATTATGTCGAATGAAGCGCTGCAATTGCTTAATTTGAAAACAGGATATATATATACATTACATAAGGAAATAACAAACTTACTTGTATAATACTCGTTGTAAGCCGCTCATGTCGCACTTGATAATGTACTCCACCTTGTCCGGTAATTGGCTCTCTACCTCCTTCTTGAGACGTCGCAGTAAGAACGGACGAAGCACTTTGTGCAAACGACGAATAATAAGGATCGTCTCTTCTTCGTTTAATTCCACCTGGTTATACAAATGTCAACAATTAAATTGCAAAATTATTTTCTTTATAGAAGATCTCTAGATAATTTAACATTTATAGTATTTTTGAGTACAGCTGATAAACTACATTGCATTAAAAGAGGTATTTCACGTAGAGAAAGGAAACTGTGAGAGTCGTACCTTTTCACCGGTGGTGGCGAACGGCGCGTTGAACCACTGTTCGAACGTTGTACAACTCCTGAAGATGGTGGGCAAGAGGAAGTTGAGAAGCGCCCACAGCTCGGGCAGTTTGTTTTGCAGCGGTGTACCAGTCAGTAGAAGCCGGTGCGCCGCCGCATAGTGCGTGTTTAACACCTGAGTCAACTTACAGTGGTGGTTCTTCATTCGATGTCCTTCGTCAATTATCATGTACTTCCAATCGAGCTGCCAGATACAGAAAAATAATTATGTTTTAATAATGTTTAAAGTTGAAAGAAACGAAAATCAGACAGATTATTATTTCTTGCAAGATGTTACGCGCGACTTCGTTGGCGTTGATATGTGTTCAATTCTGTCTTACCCGTTTTGGCGTGATTTAGTAACACACATACAAACTTGGGAATTTATATTAGAAAAGAAGTATATTATAAACGAGCGATGCCTTGCGGTTTCACGTACGTTTAATGTTCTATAGAAGTTGAATAACTTATATTGTACCTTATTTAGTGCAATCTATAAAAATAAGAGTGAATTAAAATACTGGGAAGTGCCTAGAAGATATTTGTAGTTAATCCGTTCTATGTACGTATTGTACCGATCCTACATACAGCGCCATATCTACCTTAGCAAGTACTGCCTTGTCTTTGATAACATATTCGTAAGTAGTGAGTAGCACGTTGAACTTCGTGGAGCGCATCTGCGCCTGCACAAGTCGCCGAGACTGAGGGGAGCCCTTGTATGAGACGACTTGCACGGTCGGCGCCCATTTCTCAAACTCCAGCACCCAGTTAGATAGGGTACTGAGAAAAACACACATTTTTGGACAACATAAATAATACATCACGCTGCTTCAATTTGATAGTGGTTATATACTAAAGGTATCGTATGTTAATAGTTATTTTTCCTTATTATAAATTCCATATTCATCTTTCAAACCCAATAATATTTACGAAAAGCATGTCATCCAGGAATGTGGAACAACACGTTTTTGGTCACCGCATAAGGAAAATCTTCTTAAAATGCGTCTCTTAATGCACAATTCAATTTTCCTAATGCAGTAAAAGTATCGGAACAAGAATATTGTTTAACTAGCTTCTGCCAGCGGCTTCGCTCACGTTTATTTCGATTTTTACACCTTGGGTTACATTATTGGAATTTTAGTAAGGA
>JAOSYY010005924.1:0-20137 GCA_025727935.1 Hebomoia glaucippe
TATGTTCATATTTATATTTCCGTAATCATCATAACAACATTCGATTAGGTTAAGTTATCGAGTTAAAAATTAAATATTATAACCAACCATGCTACTTGATTTAATTGTGTAAAGTTTTAAAATTCAGTTGAAATATTTCTTTACAAACGAAATAATGAAAACAGTCAATTTAATATGAAATATGACGAAATTAACCGCTGAATTGTTCCTGACAGCTTTGAAAACGATTCCTTTAATTTTGGAATATAAATTGAATTGAAAATGTCAAAGGTTTTAGAATATATAAACATAAATAATGATTGATATTAATTTTTAACTAAAAATTGAATATTAATATTATAGTAATGTATATTCAGGTCAAATATAAACTTTTATTGGACTATTTACTGGTCAACATTATGATGTCATGTGTCTAAGTTATCGGGTGAGTTGGTTTATCAATAATTGCCAAAAAAATCTTTGATGTTAGTTAGTCTCATACCAATATATGAGGAAAACCTGAACTTTTGGAAATAGATAAATAAATTCAATAAATTCAACAATCTTATCAGTACGTAGAAGTGGTAAATATGGCAAAGTGATATAGATGATAACAAAAAACAATCAGTATTTAGCGAGACTACAGGGTATTAACATCCTCGATTAAGTGTTGTTTCAAAGATATCAGAAAAATGTCATTCGGTGAGTCATGTTATAGAATGTATAACGTTATATAATCCATATATATTTATATACTTAATGCCAGTTTTTCCCTACATCACTACTTGCTAATAGGAACTTATGTCTTATGAGACCTTCAATAAAAATTTGTCCGGTATACATGTCATCGGTATAGAAAATCTAACCAAAGAATCCTGCTTCTACGTACTATAATAAATTCTCCCAAGTGGTTGAATGTTTAATAAGCATTTCGACCACTTATCGAGTGGGGAAATATTACAATTGAATACTCGCAACAACAATTTTGATAATGCGTTACCCTACAAGTATAGGTGGAAAAGATGAAGTACAGTTAATAGAATGCCCGTTCATACATCCATACTTTAAGCTGAAGAGTTTGTTTGAACGAGCTAATCCAATTTAAAAAAAATATCTTAGTGTTTGATAGTACATTTATTAAGGAATGCTATAGGCTATATTATATTTAAAAAATAGGACTAAAAGTCTAATAATGTAACCCAAGGTGTAAAAATCGAAATGAACGTGAGCGAAGCCGCTGGCAGATGTTAGTAGATTATATAACAAAAAGTCTAAATATTTTGCTTCGAATAAGAGATAAGTAGTAGTTTAAGAGATGAAATAATTATTAACGAGAAATTTGCTTCCTGTTCTATAAATAATGATGAAATAAAATAGTTATAGCTTTTTGGAATATTGCCGACAAAAAGCTGAGATCAAAACCTCTTTGGGGACCTTGTTAAAATGAAATGACAAAACTATGCCAAGACTTTGCAAGGAATTAAATTTTTAACGTGCAACATCTACCAAAATATAAAAAAACAAAGGCAAAAGCAAACTTTTGAAAAACTCCATAAAAAATAGCAACATTTTTTCAGATGACATTCAATTTTAACCACAGGGTACGGAAACAAGGTTAATAAATTCTGGAAACTAATAACGTGAATGAAAGTTTTCCTCTCCGTGTGTTTGATTTTGAACGTTTGCAAATACACGTCTGTTGCAAACCGTTTTATATTTAAAATTCGGCAGCATTCACTATGGCCAATGTACATTTTCTAATATTTGCTAATTTATATAAAAAACATGTATTCTAGCTTTAAAATCAATGTAATGATTGTGTATACCTGAAGATAACAACATTTTTGAGATAAGAGTTATCTCTGTAAAAAAAATAATTCTTTAAATTGTAATGTGCTATCTGAATAAAGAGAATTCTTAGCTGGAGTATTAGTGATAGCTTACCGTACCCCCGACGGGATTTGCTCTAGAATTACATCAGGAACTCGTTAATCAACTTAAAAAATGGTAAAAGCTCACACAGTTTCGTCTCCTACTGACGTCCTTTGGGAAATGCAATTTCAAATACATATTCCTAGTATTCCTATAGATCGAATATACATATACGTTATATAGAACTGCCTTTACAAAAGTTATTTAAGATTATTCTATTTTAAACCAAGTTGCTAAGTTGTTTATTTGTCTTACG
This sequence comes from Hebomoia glaucippe, assembly GCA_025727935.1. Classification (NCBI taxonomy): domain Eukaryota; kingdom Metazoa; phylum Arthropoda; class Insecta; order Lepidoptera; family Pieridae; genus Hebomoia; species Hebomoia glaucippe. The sequence continues at coordinate 2,168 of JAOSYY010005924.1, forward strand.
ATTTTTTGCTTAACAGATCCGAGCAAACCTTACATTGGATTCCCACCACCACCAATGCCCGAAATAACCTTCGAGCCGGTGCCAGTTATGCCACCTGTGTATCCTGCTGGTATCGCACCAGAACCCGTAGAAATAGTCGAAGGTAAATCTGTAAGCTTATGCCAAGCTGATATAAATGTTTCAGTTTAACATGAACGGAACCTTATTTAATTTATAATTTTCAGAAACAATTTTTTTTGGATTTATTCTGTCCGGCTCGCTGTTATAGTGAATTTTTAAGTTTTTTAATAATTCTTTAGATTGATACTGTAGCCATGTAATTTATTTTCTACTACCTTAAATATTTGCAGCTCCCCCAGTTGACTGGGTACCGGCAACTCGCCAGGATGCCTATACCTTGATGAGTCGTGCATTCGTAGCGGGAAAAGAAGGTTGGGATAGCAGTCCATTGTGGGCCATTCGGGCTTACATCCAAGATAGTTTGACTCCCGGTAAACTGGCTGTTAAGCACGGTGCTGCATACGTTCCTTTGGGAGGCAAGGAAGTACCCGTTTACGAGTTTGAGGTAAATATTTTATTTCTAGTGTAGATGAGCGTGATACGGGAGAACGATAAAATTAATCATGATTTTCCTAAAATCAAACTGAATAATCAAAACCGTTTTTATCACGAAAAGATTCGCTTCATATATAAGTAACAAATAATGTAGTCTTTTCTGAAATTTAATTTATTTTTAACTGTGGTATAGAAATCTCTGTATGTACATGTTTATATATAGTTGAAATGGTAGGATTATAATAGCTGATCTCACTATGGACTCAGAACATAAAATGATTTTTTAATTCTTTTGTAACCTATTTTCTACGAATTGCTTTATTTAAGTTGCTGCAATTTTGTATCGCGATAATTAAAGCTATTAGACGAGAATGTTTGTGTATACATTTAAATCCCTTTGACGGGTATTGCTGACATCAGCCCGTGGTTGTTCGAATGTCGATGTTATAATTGAGTTCTATTCAAAATATAAGATATATTATTTGTTAACCATTAAAAAGGCTTTAGCAAGTCAATTTAATAGATAGACATATGCTGTTGCAGTCGTTTTTTAGAACTTTAAAAAGGAACATTTCCATCATATAATTATTCGGTAACGTTAACAGTTTGCACAGTGTACTCAACAATCATATATTTTCGCTGTTGTTGAAAAAAATTGCATCAACTGTTTTGAGACTGATGTTATAATAGCCTTTCGCGAAAGATCGGCTATTCAACACTAAACGAAGTTTTAAATGTATGCCTTAACATCTTGAGATTAACGCGTTCAATCAAACAAAACTAATCTTAAGCTTAACATATTACATTTAATTTCATATTTATTATATTATATTTACCTTTGAGATTATTGTGTGAACTTTAAAATTGCAGGTTCTTTGCGCTGCTCCAGGAGCAGTGCAATGGATAGCTACTACCGACGATCAAATTCCAGATGGTGCTATTCCTGCTGGAAATACACATGTTGGTGAACCACTTTATATCGGCAGGGTTAAGCATAGGGGTTCGCTCACACCCGGAAAAGTAAGTTGACAGAACATTACACATTTCACGTATTCGTTATAATTGAATTAAGTTAAACCAATTTTTTCTTGGAAAAATAAAATACAGACTAATAATGATTAAGTAATCTATGATATACATTTATCATAAAAGATTAAACACAATTTCTAAATATATGAAAAACTTGTGTTTGTACGTTTATAAAGAAAACTATTATCTAATCTCGTCCATTACGTGCCATATGGAATATAGAAGTATATAATAGCAACAATTTTTGTATAGCATTCTACAACGTTTGACCGTTTTTAAAAATAAATAATCTCATCTGTAAATTTTTTTCGATTTAAAAAACATTCTAGTAACCTTTACCTACAGAAATATACGTAGGTACACACAATATTATGGTGTTATATATGGTGGCGTTATATATTTAATTGTTTGTTAAAATAATATAAGATTCATTACATCTATCTACGTAGCAAAGATAACCGTTTATTATTAGACATTCAAACAGTCCTCTGCAGCGATCAAAATATTGCGCATTACTTCCGCATGTGAAGGTTCATAAAAATTCTATGCGAATATTAAAATGGCATTCATGTTTGGGAGGAACTGAAGCACCACCGGTTAAAATAAAATAGAGTCTCATGCTTCGTGAAAGTCTAAATTAATGGAGGTTTTAAAATTGTGAAATATCTTCACCAGGGGACTTATTTCTGGTTAGAAATTGTTTTAATTTTAATAAAACTGAGTGTTCGTTCAGCGATGCCCGAGAAGCAAATTGTAAATATGTTGTCCTTACAACATATTATCAGTATACATTTTTCATATATACATTATACAATCTCCTATGAAATCAGTCGTCAGATTAGAGATAAAAATATTGTCATTTCTATATTTTATACTAGGTATAAAATGTTATATTTCATAAGGAGGGTAAAAGCGCAATTTCCAACTAAAGATAAGAATGACCCAATATGTCTAATGTAAAAAGCAAATCCTAGAACAACACGGTATAATATTAGCACATTTTATTTCAGATACATCCAAGCCACAAGCGCTGTTACATCTCATTTGGTGGTTCTGAGGTTGGCTACCGGAAATACGAAATACTTTGTGAAGTTTTTTAATAATGTAAAAGCTTGTGTATGTAATATATTTTCATGTTTCTTTTATATGCATTTTAATAATTCCTACGCTACGCTTAGACTTAATCCTTAAAATATACTCGTGTGCTATCAATTATTATACAGAGTATCCATTATCTAGAGACAATGAATCAAACTGATACGGCAAATGTATAGGTGTATAGCAGGATTTCTTCATAGACCGTGTAAAACAGGAAACATTTAAGGTATTTAAAATTCTGTCCCGCTCTACATTATAGTTTATGCGGCAGATTATTCAAAACGGCTTTGAAGGGCAAAACTTTTTCAATCATCTGCACAAGAGCTTTTCCTAGTCTACACAAAAACTTAATTATTTTGCTTTGCTTCGTATTTTTTCGTTTCATTATTTATCTACTGCCGAGTATTTCGAATTTGAAATAAGATTTTTATAACACAATATTTTTTACGACAATTTATTGTTGTTCGTTAAAATGTAGTGAATACTATTCATGTGAAATTTTATGGAGCACACTGCCACATCTATGAAATTCCAATTGCATAGTTGTATTCACGGCACGAACGAAACAAAAATTAGAGTTCTGGAATTAAAGCTGCTCTGTTCATCTTTAATTAACTGCTGTCAAGAAATAAATATTTTTAAAAGATGTACAAAAGGAAACATTAAAATAGTAAAATATTGATTATATTACGAAAGTCAATAAGGTGCTTGATAGTTCATCTTATAATAAGTAATTTCCAACGCCCATAAACCTCAGAAATATCAAAGTTGATTGCCTTGCGTTACAAGATATTATCTAAAAGCACATCGTGAAAATCAAATAAATATTTTATAATTTTTAAACAATATCTTTAATTAAATTTAATTTAAAAAAATACACATTTTTTATAGTTTTCATGAGACGAGCCAGCTATAGTTCGATTAAGTAGTTTTTCAACTAAACACTTTTAAGATAGATACAGCATTAGGTAAAACATTTTTACAAATTTTGTGAATGATCAAAGCTGGCTTTTATAAAACCAAGATTTTTGAATGACAGTGAAAATTAATTTAAACCTAGCAAGCTGATACCATTCGTGTATTTAGTCCGTAACCAGCCAATATATTACGTTGGGTTGTTTCAGCCGTCCATTGAGGATATTTGATTTATTGCTTTAATTTAACTCTTCACTATACATACACCGGCTAAAATATTTTCACGTGGTTATTTAAACAGTTTAGAACAAAAACAGTAACGTAATCAATATAAAAAAATAATATTCTTTTTTCGATTAACATATCTAATATACCTACTGCATTTACCCCACACGTCATCGTAAAGCCGCGATGAAAATAAATATTAAAGGTAGCAATGAACACAATATTAGACGATGCTTTTGACTGAATAATTTGTAAAGAACCATATTTATCAGCATTAATTGGCAATACTGTGTAGTTTTGGACATATGTATAAGAAGTACATACAATAGATAATTACCTACCTTAAATGTTCAATAGGTAAAGAACATAATTCGTATCAATACTCCTTAACATTCAAACGGTAATACTAAATTGAAGATATTTCTATACTTGTTACCAAATAAAATGTTTCTTTTGATATTTATGAGTAGTAGAATATGTTATTTTACAGAGTAAACTATATATTTGTTTTTATCGTACTACATGAAAATAATATTCTTATCAATTTTATCTTTGTAGTGTGGGATCAAAGTGTATTATTTTACTATCCATATTACAGGGTTTATGTTACATAGATCCGAAAGGGTAATAGAATGTCTCAAAGGCTAAAACAGACTACACGAATGCAAAATACAATGTGAAAATGTTGTCGATAGAATGAGCAAAGTGTTAAGTGCTCTGAAATTCATTGAAAATCTTTTGAAACAATTTGAATACTCATTTCCGAGTGCGGTTAAGAATCTTTTGTCACGGGTTTAAATTATAGCTATAATTGCGCGATCTTTGCTTGCCATTTTATTAATTGCGTTCATATTGTTCAGTTAATGTGGTTTTAGGTGTTATGACGTGAAAACGACAATTTTTGCTTTTGTTCCCTGACAGAGAGGGACATCGCAAGCCAAAAATTTATTGAATACCTCTTTGATATTAACAAAATACTTTTTTGAGATTATTTCAATGATTTAAGTCTTGTAATATACATGGTAACATACACACGAATTAAAAATTAAATAGACTTCATTACTATATAAAGTAAATTAGTAAATACTATAGAATTATTCCTACAACATCATAATCATTCTAATTGAAATATAGATAATATTAATAATATTTTTATGGCTATAATATTTTGTAAATAGTAACAATATTAAACATTATTAGGTTTTCAAACCTAACGATAATCATATTCGAAACAATCTTATTCTTAGAAAACATTCAGTCTTCATTGTATGTTTTGCAATATTCCTGAACACTTATGCTATGATGATTATTCATAAAACTTATGTAAAGCTATGTGAAATTTTTTGTAATTAATAATATTATAATAATGCGTTGACAAGCATGTTCTTATGGCTTGAAGCGACCTCGTTTATTATTGTAGACCTTTTTGTAAGACAGCTATGCGCGTTATACCCAGAGGTCAGGAAATGTTTATTACATACTGCTTAGAACCCTACCCATTTACTGTCCCTTAATGACAGACCAGATTGCCTATTTTAAATTGTTGTAATATGACAATGTTCGTATGGTCGGTCAGGTTGGCTGCCACGTGAACGTGTCATATATATCAAATTGTTAAAGTTGGCAATACTGGCATACTACTCCCTCTTGTTTGTTCGGCTCTGCAATATTAAGGTTCTGTGTAACTCAGGTGGGATAAAAAGAAATAATTTTTAAATCAAAAGGCCTCTTCATTTCCAAACATCAGGTTCTGGGCACAGATGGGGGCGTGGGCAGACTTATTCGGTCCTTTTGGATACGTCTTAATCCATCTGAATACAGTGCGGTGTTGATGAAGCCAAGGAGTAGGTGTTGATTGAAAAAAAAAATCAAACACGAAATTTTTCGTGAAGTTAACTAGAATATAATAGGAATAACAGCACCGAAATCGGTTAAGTCGCTTCTGATATTAGTTCGCGCAAATGTGTAGATAAACAAACTGACGTAAATTTTAAAAATCATTGTTTTGGCTTCGGTTACGTAAAAAAAGCCGGGAGATTGAGGCCAAAGGCATATCCAAAGCCTGGCTGACCCAAAATGGTTTCTCAAAAACGTCGCCCTTTCCCATATAATATAAATATTATAATTATACCTGTGAGGATTACTGATATTAGAACTATTTACTAGTTCAAGAAAACATATATACCTACACCACGCCTCTCTCTTGTAGGAGTAAGCAGGCCACAGATTCCCAATTGTTATTATTTTGATCTACCATTTACACTTCCTGTATTCTCATTGCTGGTTTCATGTTTATAAGTTACAAAAACATTTTAATAAGGGCACTTCATTTGTCAGTAATAACTTCAAGTCACTGTCAACAATATTCCCTGTACATATGTATAAAAGTTTTATCGTTTGTTATAAAAAAGCATACAGTAATCCTATAATTGTTTATTTACTTCAACATACAATCATGCATAATAATTAACATTTACAAATCACAGGTGTTACTTAAATAATATAAATAATGAGGCTTTGCCACGTTTAAGAGTTTAGTCTGATTACATACAATAATGAAATATAATAGTAATCTTATACTAGATTCTTTGTAAATAGTTGTTGGTTTTATTGATTTGTACACTATTTATTTATGATCTATATCTTTATGAGTATATTAAATGCACAACGAGCAGTAAAGCAAATAAATTTTAAGCTTATTGTAGAATTTTTAATTCATAAAACCAATTTATATATTTGCATTCCAATGAAGGCTTGATTAAACATTAGATTTTACCAAAGCATTGGGTTATAAGTATATTACAAACATGTATATACTTACTATAAAACTTTATTTTGTAATTGTACGATCTCTACTGATGTTAGTTATAAAATTGTACATAATTTACAATTATTACGCAGTATACTTTGTACAAACGAGAATATGATTAACTTTTAAAATTTATGCTTTAAATATATGATAACAAATAGAGATCCAAGTGTTTACTCAACTTTTGAGGAAATAGTTGCAATCAATATGTTCTATGTATTATCTCGTCAATACATTAAAGGGTTTACGACGGCTACTATATCTACAATAGCTAAATTCACTAAATAAAAAGAAGCTACTTACAGTTAGGAATGTTATAAAACATAAAATACTGGCAAGTGTTATCCCTACTTTATGAGACAATAACGGCTATGAATAAAAATTAATTAATCATTTTCATTGTCTTGAAAATCGTAATTTTACTGGTCCTACATTTATGGGAATGATATGAATAATTTTTCAAGTTCTAAATTGCTGGACTTTTTACATTTTGCAGGGATTTAAGAAGTCAATTAAAGAATGATGGCCGATAATTAATTTAAACAAGTTCTTTACTAAATTAAAGCGATGGAAGTTAACTTGAAATTATAAGTATTAACATTGATATTCCTTAATAATAATTTAAGCATTACTTACATTATTCGTATTTTAAAGACTAGATAGGAGAGACTAAAGACTTAGACTTAAATTATTATAAAATAGATAAATATACAATAACATTAATTGCCGTACTCTTAATAAATTAAACATAATCTGTATTTTGATACTTCATCCGTAGAGCTCTTGAGCGGTAAGCGCCGGTCGCGGGCGAAATTCTCGTCAAATCCACGTACGTTCTTCCGCATTTCCGTGTTGAGGTTCATTAGAAGCAAAGTCTGCGCGCCGCGCGGACGTGCTTCGCCGATGTCAGATACTACTCATCATCGTATTGTTATACGTGCTGTGTAGCGATATGCGAATTGTACCTATAGAAATTTAAATATATTTTTTAAATTATTGTCTTACTGTAAGAATATATCAATAATAAACTTTATTATAAGGACGATAGTTTGCACTATTTAGTATTATTAAAAGAAAATGTTATGAAGCCTTAATAAAAACAATAAGCGTATGAAAAGGAGGATAATGGTCAATGACCAATGCCAGCGGACTTAACTACGATAAGATTTTAAAAGCCAATCCACGGTGCAATAGTTTAGTTTATGAACATTTATAAAGTTAGTAATTACCAACTAGGATTGGTCACCTTCTTCTCTATTAATTTGCATGCAGCAAATGAGGAGGTCCGGATGAATATTTTTTCGACTTTGTTGCTTTGAATGTAGTCTTGAATAAACCTACGAAGAATAATTGTAGTGACAGTTCAAGAAGACATGTTTGCATATGTAAATGATTGTGCAAAAGATATAATAGAAAACAAAACAAATCAGTTATAAGCGAACTTTATGAATAGAACATTGAATAATAAAAAAAAATAACTATATAATACTGAATTGTCGGAAGCTTAGTAGGAAATATTGAATTATTATAATATTAAAATATACATACATGTTATTTGTGTCCTATTAAACATTAAATTAAATTTTGTTGTCCTATATCATAAAGAAACCATAAAACTAAAGAGCTAAATAAGTTATATATATAATCTTAAATGTAAATATGTGGGTCTGGGTGTCCGTAAACTTAGCAGAGCAACTTCAAATCAAAATAGTCGAGTATTTTTTATTAAAATATGCTCTTAAGTAGGTTAAAGGATATTGATTGCAGTAGTTTAGGAATTCACACTTAACTATCGGAGAGTAAATACTAAATAATTCCAAAGAACTTCTCTAAACCTTGCAAATAAAGTAAGAATGTAAATTGAATAAAAATAAATCTAAGATAAAACTTACTGGTACCATTTTTCCGGGTAGGAGACACGGATCTCATAGACATATCGAGCCTTTCTGGACCAAAGCCTCTATGTCTGTTAAGACCGTTGTTGCCTATCGCACCACAGCACCAAAAGAACTGCTTGAAACCACGTCGAAATCTGTAATAATAATGTTTTATATCAGACTTATTTGAAAATAATTTCGTGGTAAGTATGTTACTTAGAGGTTATACTAATACATTTTAACTTATTTTGACTAAGCTATATCAAAACGGACAAGCGCAAACAGATTTTCATATCACAGCTTGTTTATAATGTAATTTGGTGCAGACAATACGACTTATACTTGAGCCTCGTGTACCTAATAAGATTTAGACCCTGTATAAAAACTTAGAAGGATGTTTTTTTCCATTTCTAAAAATTACTGCACCCCGTAACTATGTCAATGACTTTCAAAATAGCTAAGTGAAATGAGGACATTTTCAAAATTCAAAAGTTTGATGTTACGTAATAAAATTTTAGAATTGTTTATGAAATTTATGAATTTTATTTACAATAAATTAATTAATACTCAATACTCAACGTAAAGTACTTAATAACAGTTAACATGAGTAACATGTACGTTAATACGTCGATGTATGAGTTAAATTGCGGAAATAGTTCAAACAGTAATTTTTATGGTATAAAATTGTTTAAAAAAATCATGTTATTTTAAATTCTGGTGTAAATCTTATTATGATAATTCCTCTTTGGTAATAGGAATGTGCTGTTAGTTTTTAAAAAGCTTGTATTGTCTGCATTACATTCTTTGAATTAATTTTTTATCGATCCTAAAATATTTACAGAAGAATTTATAATTTAATAATTGGCTCTAAGTTAAATTATGTATATGTAACAAACTTGAAGTGGGTGGGAAGTTTATAAGTTTTAAATTATAAATTTGAAACTATTGTTGAATCGTCGGTTTGTATTAACAGGCGCCAAGTTTGATAAAATTTTATCGATACAGTTTCTAATATATCATATTCCCTAGCGTTGTTCTTCGATATCGTTGCCTTTTGAAACTGTCTAGTACTTACCCCGATAATCTGATTCGATTAGATCCTTTGATCTAAAATATAAAACTTACTTGGAATTCATCCAACAATAAATGATTGGGTTATACATAGAATTGCTCATGGCGAGCCAGTATATTCCAAGGTATATCTCCTGTATATATTCATAGTTAACTACATCTGGATAGTAGGACGTTACTATAAAGTAAACGTGGAATGGCAGCCAACATACTGCAAATATCATCACGACAACCATCATCATTTTCACCACCTGAAATTTTTATGAATCTTAAAATTATTATGTGGTTATTGTAACCTAATTAATTAGCAAAATTTTGATTTGATAGATAGCTCTAATGAACTTCCAAACATATAATTTACAACTTTCAGGTTTCACATCACTTGTAAGTAACAATATGTTTAATCACATTTTAGGAGACAACTTTAAACTACTATCTGTGGCGGTCGTATCAAAATGAAATTTTGTGTCGGTCTAAGTTTGAATGACAATACCTTCTATAATTTGGTATTTTAGAGCTGATTTCACAATTCTTTAAGTCTTTAAGTTTTATTAAGCTACTGCATTAAATTATTAAAAAAATACGTTAAATATTTACCAATTATACAAAATCTATTTATTTATAAGATCCAAAGAATTCTAAATTTACAGTTGTATAGTTTTAAATTAATTATTTCTCTGACTTGAAATTCCATTATTGTTCTATCAATTCAGTCAAGCTAGTTTCTCTTGAAAACTGATTCTAATTTTAATTTAATATCAATACAAATTTCAATTCGCATTGCTGACAACATTCATAGATATTTTTATATATACTCGTAAGTTAGTCACAATGTTGTTGGAATTTAACAGATCTAATTGGTTTTACTAAAATTTATTAGACTGAGATCAGAGATATGCCGTCATTTTATAGTAAATATCAATGTTTTACTTATGCACACCTGTATTCAACTATTATACCCGTAAGCTCGACTTGGTGAAGGTACTACAAACGAAAAAGATATAGTCTTTCAATGAAAGTGTGTTAAACTGCTAAACTCAGTGTTTAAAATGATAGTTTTAGGATTAAACTTAACATGAATGTTATGTTATAAAAGGTTTTAAGATTAATAATGGAACGTTGGCTAAATAAGATAAAATCTATTTAGGATAGCCAATTCTCTTTAATTCTGTCATCTATGTTATATTTGGTACACTCGCAAAAGATTCCACGGGGAGTCGTCAAGAACCTTTGTGTAATTATGCGGGACCAAAAATTATTAAGGTCAACGATTTTGCTTTCAAGTCAAATTGAGAGGATAATAATTTGAAACTTAAATTACCCTTCGTTTGCTTTTTACATTGTCCAATTGGCGCTGGGTGCATTCCCCAATTGATTTAGAGCCCCATAATTCAACTCCCACCTTCGTGTAGGTGTAACTCATAGACAATATTGGCAAAAAGTAGGTTAATAACATAAACATCACGTTGTACCTGAAACATACATGAGGTATAACAAAAGCAGTTATCGTCTTCATGACTTTTGGCATTTACGATCAGGGGTTTCGAAGTTAAAACATGTAGTTCATTTACAGCAACAAATGACAACATTTCGTGGAGTTAATTTGTTTATTCTTGTAAATAATTAATCGAAACATACTTTTCTTTGTAAATTTAAATACTCCGTGCAAACATCAAGAATATATGCCTTATTTAATAGTTCTTCATAAATACAAGAAAAGTCCGTTTTGTTAGCTTTAAAAATTACCTAATTTAATATCTCAACTTTATTGAGGTAAATGATGACACTAGTTAAATCTTGTAGTTTTGGAAACAATGAATTGTGTAAACACGTATGGCGTGTTATTGATATTCTAAAATACTTACATATATTCTAGATGAGACCTCGTTGTTATGCCGTCAGGCCAGTCGGGAAAACATATTCGTCTAGAGAAAGAAAAAAATTAAGAATCCAAAAGGTATGTCTATTAAGATATTACAAAAACAATATAGCCACATAGATATTTTTCATAAAATCTGCCGTTCAGATCGAGTTAATTAAGGCATCTCTTCATTTAGTGAACCGTCCACTTAATAGAAATTGAAAAATCTATTTATTCCTTCTTAATCAGGTAAATGTACGATGGTAAAGTTATTTTATGCTCGATTTACACAATAATTGAATTTTAAATTTAGAACATCCGACTTGATTTACAGCTCACTGAGGACGCCGAAATAAAGTTAAGTATTGGAAACTAAAAGTTGAAGCTGCTTTTAAATATAGCATTAGAAGAGCGTCGTACTATATAATATTCTTAATTAATAGTGTTATAGAGAAGTACAAACATATTGTCCAGGTTTTTAACCGTTTATTAAGTTACTGTTAAGCGTTGGTAATTTATATGCGCCATGGATACAGCGAAATATTTGACCGAACTGCCTTTAAGTACTTTAGAGCGCTAAGGGGCATTTTACTTCAACCTTTACTCACACTACAATACAGGCTGGGGAAAATGCAATTACCGCTGCAGAATTCTTTCATGCTTGGATCAGTATTGGTGAAAATGTTTCACGAATGGACAACTCTTTTGTTGGATAACTCAGATTTAAAAACTAAGTCTTATTTTTATGTCAAAATTCAAAATGGGAAGTTTTAATTAAAACTTACTTGTATGTAATTCAAATTAGTAATTACCTTAGATTTCCATCTGGTAATAAGTCAGTTTCAGTGGTAAAGTAAAGGAAGTTGGGGCTACTGACTATACAACTGCCGACCCAGATGGCAGCTGCTATGCCTAAAGTAGCGCGCTTTCCCAGCCTTGGTCTAAGAGGACTCATTATAGCCACGTACCTGTGGAATATCATATTATTAGGGCGGGAACGTTAATTATTTTTTTACTAATCTCTCTCTCCGTCTCTCTTTCAGAGCCCTCAAATGAATTGTTATCCTGTTACTGTCTTATTCTCCCGTTTAAAAATATACATTATCCAGTTCATTCAACATTCATAAACCCATTCAATTTACATATACAGTCATCTCAAATATAACAAAAACATAGCAAAAGTTTTTTATCCCGTATACTTTCTTAAAAATAATTCATATCTTTAGCAATGTAAATTTCATCGATGGAACTGTATAGGTACTATAGCTGAATATGTTTATAAATAGATATATTTGAATAAGAAATAGAAATTATCAAAATAATGTCTAAATAATACTATGAACATAAAGCCTTATACGTAATCAAACTTGGCTACTTTCAAACAAGATCTCCTATGGGAAATAGTGTATATGGACTGTCATCTTCTGATAATAAATATTCAGTATTGCCAATGAATTAAATATAATACTATTGATTGAAAATTCTGCTATTAAAATACGAAATAAATTGCCATTTTTTAATAGTGTATGAATATTTTTATTCTATCAGAGAGATGGCTAATATATAACTTTATAGGGTATTTTGGCATTGTACAATGGTAAATAATCTATGAACTTATATTTACTAAGTTTGTTAAGAGGTGTCAGTGACCATACTTTTAACATAATACATTTCTACTTGACAATTTAGCAAAAGAAGCTTATTAATTAACCCAACAAATGTAAACACCATTTCTGTACACATATTTATGGCCACAGTAACTAGCAATAAAATAAATAATTTAGTGGTCTCAAAATCATCTGGTTTTTCGGTTGTGAATTAAAACCTTGTTTAAATTGTTTCTATAGCTCACATCTAATTTTAACGATATAATCTATTTTCCTTTCTAATTGTAGATTTTCTGTTTGTTAATTAATTTGCAATTGCGATGAAAATTACGCATAATGTGTTGAAATGAACAGTTAGCTCATAAATTACGCTAAGGACCACCCCGTAACTTAAAACTGTAATTTTAATATTGTTTTGTGGGATTGATACTTTTATACTTTTTGCCCTCTCATAACTTGTGAATAGGCCTGACGAAAGATTTTGAAATCCATTTCTGTAATGTGGATACACATTTGCTAATTCTGTAAATTAAATAAAAAAAATGGCTATAAATAAAATTTATAGCCATATTTTTTTTTTCAATAGTGCGCCAAAACAGCTCGAAGTGTCATGGCATCGAGAGTAACGTCACGCCCAGGTAAACATCAGTAGCTTAATAAACAATAAGTGCAGTGCAGTGTGTTTCGTGTGATAAATATTAATTCTAAAATTTATAATTGGTGTGCAGTACCTGAGTGTAAAAACACATTAATAAAAACCTCATCAATAAAACCTTTGAAGCCGTTTTTACATGATGTCTCTACGTCACCATTTAAAATCATGCATGTTAATAGTAACCTATCAAGACCAAGTAAAATAATTTCGAGTAAAATAGTCAGAAAAATAGAGCATTCAGATAGTGATACTTCTTATACTTCTTATATGGAGTCTAAATTTGACTGTAGCGAGATGCTAGAGGATGACAAAAGGAGAGAAGTGTGAAGTTAGCTTCACACTGTAATTTATGGTGGTTGTTATGAAAAAACATAACAAGGCTTCAACGGGGTTAAATTTAAGACCTGTACAGCCTACTATATCTATATCATCTACATCATGTCACTGAATTATATTCATTAAAATGGAGTTACTGGATAAAAAATAAGATCAAGTTCTTTCTTATCCAAAAAAAATTATAACCCAAACATCACAGTACTTTTAAAATTGGAGCACTAATTAGGCTTCGAAGGTTCAAAAATATAGAGGGCACTCAAATATTCTTTCATTGCCTTCGTTAATGACTAAAAACTTTGTTATTATTACAGTCAGTAGATTACATTCGCCTCATTAATTCTTAAATTGTTTTAAGAACATCAATTTATTCCAACCGCTTTTAAATACTTTTACGTTTTCCCTAATCTTCTATTAACGTCACCTCTAGACGGAAATGGTCAATACTAATTGAGTATTAAAGTTAAGTAATTCTAATAAGTAAATTAAAACAAAACGTTTGATGTACATTTTTACTATTACTAGTGGTAGTATAATATACTGGGGCAAGGTAGGATATAATATTTTAGCCAATGTATTTTAAGAGTGAAATAGTAACAAGTAAGATAAATTACTTGGTTATACGTAAAATAAGAACGCAAGACTTGTAGGATCATTATTTACAAGTTTCTGATAACAGGAGTTGAAATAGATGGATGATGAATCTATCAAGGATGTTTGGTTTGTAGCACAGAGTGCGAAATCATGATGTGCTGGCTAGATTTAAACAGATTTGTGTACCATATGAAAGTAGTAAATAATAAGGATACAGTAGATAGACTAACATTACAGAGAGTACAATATGAATTTATTATCCACTGTTTTCCATTTGCATCTGCGCCAATGAATAGACATAAAATGATTAGTTGGTGAACATTCGTAGTATTATAACATGTAGATACTGACAGTATTTCACTAATTGAAGGTATTTCGAATGACAATTATAGAATAAAGCTTTGCGCGTTTCGATTTCGAAACTCGATACTCAAAATAAAAATAAAATAAGGCCTTAAGGTTGACAACGCGTCGTCTAGATCTACTGATCTGGGAGGTGTCCATGGGTGACATCGCTTAATATATTATAAGTGAACTGTATGCTCGTTTGCCTTCCTATCGCATATATATAAAAAAATTATATGATTAACGTACTCTATTACGGTTAAAATCTTTAGTATTGAAGATGATTGTCTATTTCTATGATAAATATAAGTTTATTATTTAATGTCTTATACAAATGTTTTGAGTTGACTTACCGGTCAATGCTTATCGCCATGAGAGTGAGCACCGAAGCTGATATACTTAACACAGCAACAAACTGACAGAATTTACAATAGAAATGTCCAAAAGGCCAATCCGAGTATAACATATATGTGAAATTGAACGTTACGTTGAGGGTAGACATCATTGTATCCGCTATCGAGAGATTCACTAAAAGCAAATAAGATTCTCAATATTCGTCAATAGGAAGATAAAGTTTCTTTGAATTTCGTGAGTATTGAAAGATGTAAAATTGATGTATTCATATGTTTGCTGAGTGAAGTTTGTAAATGTGACAATATCCATTATGTATGAAGCCTTTAAGGTTATTTCAGAATATTTCTGAGATATTACGGTAATTATTTTACAATTATAAATTTGCTTCTTAACTTAAACCGTAATCATCTTTTATCTAAAATTAAAATACAAAATCAGCTCTAACATTGCTGGTCTAATTACATTATTAAGTAATTAAGTACATTATTTCATCAGTAAGCGATATAATTATCAACTTAGGTATGCCACTTAACTAAAATTTCACTATAACTTTATATATATTTCATAAATCAAATAGATATTTTTTTAATACTGAGACATTGAAAAAGTTCGCTGTACCCAAGATCTATGCCCTGTGATTTTGCGAGGTGAATAATTACACCCAACATTGTATTAATTCTTAGAATTAGTTGCTAGAGCCATTGAAGGTTTCTTAATTATATCCCTGGGACAATATTTCATTCTATCTGGAAAGAATATGATAGTTACATACATAAATAACATTGTATGAAAGATAGTTTTACAATAATAAAAGTTTATATATTAATTACTTAATAGATTTAATTAATTATATTAACAGTTAATATAGTTTTCTCAAAGTCCGATTCGCATAAAAATCTTTACCGCGGTTTCTGAAAATTAACATTCATCAATTGAGATACGAGTAGATAGCGCATAGTTGTATCTTGCTCAATAATTACCATCCCAAAAATTTCTCACGAATATATTTATTGCACAAATGCTCAAATATTTTATTACATATATAAGTAAGTTATCTTCGAAGTTACTGGACTTTGGTAGTTCAGTATCATTGAATGGAAACTTTCTCAAACGTATTGATAACGTTTTAGTCTGCGAAACATTAGCGTGAAGTGAGTTACTCGAAACTTGTTCAACAGTTCATTGTCATAAATCAGATTGTTCGAGTTATTATATACTTAGCATATGTAGATATTATATCTTATTTAGTACAATTACTTTATTTTTAGAAGTTTAAAAGCTTAGGGTAATGCGTTTCGTTAAGTAGCATTTACTAACTACAACGTGCACTTAAAAAACTATTTTCTACCTAAGTTGATGTGAGTGTTAATTCTGATTTTACGATATTTCATCTTCGGTGAAATAGATAAGTGTCTCACGCTAGACTGGATAGGTAGTTCTCGTATCAGTCTATATGTCAAGTGTCTCTTACATCATATAATATTAAAATGCTGAGAACTTTCAATTTTACGGTAAAATGAATACATTTTTGATACTCACTGCCCGTGACAAGTTTTAAGATTGGGTTGTATTTCATATTCACGTTCGTATATTACGGGAGCAGAAATTACTTCAGCAATACACTTAGTGTTCATAAGTGGCAGTGGAATAGTTTTTTGTTAAATTATTAATATTAAACGATACGCCCCGGCTTCGTACGGTTGTAAATAAGTTTCAATAATAACAATAAATAAAAGCTCTTACTTTGTTAATTAAATAAAATTCGGTACAGACAGTAGGCAATCATTTTAATTCGTGGTTTTGCATTACGAAAGGGGATAATAGTAAAATTCCGAGTTTTTATTGAAAAATCGACAAATTTGTTTACGGTTGTCGTGTTGAATACCGGAATGCTACATCTGGAAGTAGAGAAAGGATATGCGTCGCAAATATATGGGAGACCAAGCGCTGGTTGACATATAGTGACATTTGGATGGATTTGTATGTCTTTTCTCAAAGGCGGAGCGTGAAATTCAGCAAAAGAGATCGTTTCAAATATGTCCTTAGTTGTTACCTGAGAAAATGCAATGCCCTGACTTCTTTATTCTCTTCACATCGATGAAAGATTAAACACTATGAATAGCAATTATTTATGTATGAAACATATTATAAATATGAAAATTGATGTAGAGGTAATAAAAATTCAAAATATGCGCTAAAGGAATACAAGTTACTCATTTTTGAACTATGGGAATTAAAGACATACAAAGATATAGTAATTATATGAACGCTCAGCCCGACGATCAATACTTTGGAATTTTAATAGAAGGTAGTTCTGAAATACTTTACAAATACTGGGATAAGAATGCAAGGTACACTCGTTATTTATTTATAGAAGCTTTTCTACGATATTAAATTACACGCTCGCCGTAAAATTCCAGAACTTCAAAGTTTTCATATATGATTTACAAATATTTCACAGATTAATAAATATCAAATACCCCTTCCATTAATCGTATCTATCACATAATGCGATTAATATTTTAATTGTCTGCTAACGGGGTTTGTTTCGAGTGTAGTTACCTTTCGACTAAACATCCGGCTAGTTTTAAAGAGTACTATGGCCAATAACCCACATGTCCTCCCGAAAACGTTTCTTACTG
>JAOSYY010005945.1:0-11524 GCA_025727935.1 Hebomoia glaucippe
CGCTATGAGACCGTTCACGCTAACTACTATAGGGACAATGATCGTCGAATCCACATCCCACAAAGCGGTTATTATTACTACTATTGTTATGTTCATCTCTTACCTATAACTGACCATTCCCCAATTTTCTGTAGCAGCTGAGGCCCAGTCGGGGGAGGATATATGATCGTTCAATAGATAAGGGTGTAACGAAGAATATGGGATCTCGAAGTATTGGTCGAAAAATTGTGTCATTTTAACTGTCAACTCCAAAGCATGGTCTGCAAGACCAACTGTATTCGATCTGCCGATAATTCTGATTGGTGGGTTAAAAGATTGATCTTCAGCTATTACTTGAAATGTCTCGCTGACAAGAAATGTAACGAGATAAGAAGACATCTTCGGGGTCACATAAAAATGTGTCGTTACACGTCCTGTGTTTGTGTCACTGAAATTACATTAATTTTTTTGCATAATTAAAATTTATTAAATAGATTTTAAAAGGTCATATTAGTCAAAATTAAATAATAACATTCATATTTATTTTAACTTATAAAAATATCTTACTTTTCAATTGATTGAGCTTTGGTGTTAGAGTACATTTTGTTATAACTGGCTGGTGCAGATAAATGAATGTTGAAGACCGCTTTGAAAAGAGGTTCGTCCCAACATGGAAAAGCTTGTCTTGCATTATAAGGTTGAAAATGTGTTGTTGCGTATATTCTAAAAATGAACAGATGAAGTTGACTCAAACATTCCAATTACACAATAATAATTATAATAGTAGCTTAATTTTGCACCTCTCGACACCATCAGCATCTTTATACCAGCCGCGCCAAATACCTCTTTTCATTGGTCCCTCGTTCATCGTGCTAAAGTATTCAATTTCTAAAGTGTAGTTTGTATTTAAATCTAATGCTTGCTGAAGGTTAATCTTTAAAAAATGATACAGCGGTTCCAAAACAAAAGGTTGGTTAGCCAGAGTTACGTTAACTCCGGCACTTGTTAATAGATTAACTCTATTTATTTTGTCAACATTAGCATGTAGTATTATTTGTCTAACATCACTCTGTACAGCCTGAAATTTTTACATATTTTATCTAAATAATATATTATGCGATAGGAAGGCAAACCAGCATACAATTCACTTATATTAAGTGGTTGAATATATGTAATCTTTCTAAAATCTCTTAATTAATTACAAATAAAAATCTGGATTGTTATTTTAAATCTACTGTGAGGTAAAGATAAGATTATTTTAATTAGGCGTAATGTAATTTAAGTATTACACAGTAGAGTTTTTAAGACTATTAATAGAATTGATTAAAATTAATCGTCTAATCTATACTTACTTGTATAATTATGTTTTCTCTGCCATAATACGAAAATGAATTATTGGTGTCTTCAGCAAAAAACATGTCAATAAATATATCATATTCAATAGGTATAACGTTATTGGGAAGGCGATAGTCTTGTTCTGGAATTCCTGTTGATATTGATTCTTCATATATAAACATTGAATCATCGATATCAGCCAAAGTTAATTTTTCAGCTTTAGTAAAAACTAGTAGCACTAGTATTAGACCTGGTTTCAGGAACATCTCTGAAAAAATCTGTGGTATTAGTGGCAAATTATTGTGGTTTAAAATGATTTGACAAAAAAGCGTTTAAGACGCTCTTCTAAACGACATTTTGCCTGCATCAGTCTCATTGGCTTTATGAGATCAAAAATATCAACAAAGTGATACAAAAAAAGTTTGTTTGATTTGAATTATTTACTATTATTTTCATTGTCATGGACCAGCGGTGCGTTAAAAGCAAAAACATCATTAGATAGAATTCAAAGAAATATTGAAAAAAAAAGTTAGAATAAACGTAATATAAATTTCATATGGTTGACACATCGCGAGTTTTGCACACGAGCGCGTTTTCAGCGAGATACAATAGCGGCCATGACAAAAAGTTACCACGAGTGGAATCGTGGCGTGCCGTTGCTCACGAAACAATTATTAAAGACGTAAATTAGCTGAGGTTTCACCTAACACCACGTGAGCCGCATATTTATTTGCTAACTATCTTAAAACTGACTTCTTAATGTGGATAGAAGAAGAACATATGAAAATGATTTACATTACAGAGAAATAAACTTACCGAAAATGTCCTGAGTTTCTGTGTGTAAATAATAAAATGAATAAGTTTATGGGTTACAGTGAAGTCTAATAAAAATTTATAACGTAAGATCTACAATATCTGATATAATTTAGTTTATTGTTAGATTAACTTTAGATTATAATCGTTGTAATTAAACGGTCTCGACTTTATCAGATATTTACTAAGTCACGTGTGAAGTAATAATATATGTGTACCTAGTTTTCATCATAATTTTAGCTAATGCCCCAACATTTTAGCTATAGTTCATCAAAACTGAATACACATACAAAGTTTCTTTTTGAAATGAGTAAAGTAGAATTATCCTTCCCAATTAACTACTTGACCTAACCAAACTCGATTAATATATAGAATTAGAAAATTATCTGTTGATCAAGTAGAAATCAAAATCACGACTCATCGATTTTAATTTTTATACTGTAGTGCTCCTAGTAGTCTAGCGGCAAAACAACATCTGCTAGGCGTAATGTTACTCTTGAAACTACGTAATCAAATAGTGCACACATTGTTGTTTTATCTAAAATTACTTTTTATTCTAATTTATATTATTTGTTAAATCATCCTGATCATTATCCAGCGATTCATATAAAATTTTTATCTCTAAATGTTGATATGAGTCGCAGAAATCGATACGTAATCATGGTGTAATTTGTAAATTTTTTAAAAATATAAAAACAGTTTAATGCCTAAGACTCTTTATGCCTTACCACCCTTTTAATTTCATTTTATAATGCATAAGGAGACATTTAAAATTTTCTGTATTATTTTAATCTATTAAATAGAACACTAAGCTTACGGTATATATTATATGTTCGAGTACATATTAAGCTAAGTTTATTAATTAATTTTACTGTACTTATCAAGATTTAAGTTCCCATTAGATTATTTCTGTATCCTTGCCATATTTGTGTCATTTAACTTTTCTTTTTTCATTCATGATAACAATAATATAATGGTGTTTCTTATTACACAGTCCAAATAAACCCAACGTATGCGCAGATGAAATTTAAATAAAAATTAAATTGAAAAGTATAGTCAGAAATTCTTTATTTAAAAATTAAGTAACAAATAATTTAATTAAACTAATTAATAGTCTAGGACACATCGTTCGAGACTAGATAAATGTATCTACTTGTTTTTAGTAGACGAATTTTGCTATTAGAGCTAATGCGACAACACTTAAGGACGTAGTAATTGTTGATGCTGAACTTCTGCTCCTAAGCTCTGAAAAGATTTCAGAAGCAACATTGTTTCCCCATCTTAGGTTATTCACTGCAGAGTCTACAGCGCTTCTACCGGTAGCAAACGATTCACCGAGAGCGACTTGATTCTCATATACCCATGATTGGAACTGAAAAGAATTGAAAATTACAATAAATATTTTATTGTAAATTTTATTATGATATATATTTGACTATTTTATATTACGGTAGTATTTAATTCGAACAGATAGGCTTCATTTAGTATTTATAATTTCGGGCATGCAAAAGTTTGATTTAGTTCTACTTAGAGAGATAGAATATACATTAGATATAGTACATACGAGTAATAAGCCGAATGATAAATATATTAGCGTACCTTAACAATATCTTCGAAATCTGTTAAGAAACCGGTTACTGCTGATATTGCGTTCGACAATCGTACTGCACCACCGTATCTGAAAATAATTGTAAAAATTATTTTGTTACTCACAAGTTTTTAATACGTTTTATGGTTGACATAAATATAAAACAGATTTAAAACTAGACCAACTTACGTGCGTCTTATTTCAGCGTAGTTCTGGAAAAGGAAGTCCAGTACAGTAGGTAAATTTTCTGAGTTTCCTTGCAAGGCATAAGAAAAGGCGTTGTTTTTATCGTGAACTCGAATTTTATCACTGTACATCGTTTGGTTTAGGAAACTGGAACAAAACAGGTGCTTACATATTTTAAAACCAAAAACATGTTGCTGTTGATTTTAACATATACTCGTGTACATAAGAATGAGAATAGTTTACAACTTCACACTCGCTACGAGCCTGCAACGCTACGTCGCTACGGGTCTACGACACTACGAGGCGACGGCCCTACGACACTACGAGGCTACGAGCCATTTAGAGGAATAAAAAAGTATAAATGAAATCTCCAAAAAAAAAGTTAAACGCCAAATGTGATGTGTTATTTTGAAAAAAAAAACTTACTCTCTAACAGATGTTTGATCCTTTGTGCAGGCAAGTGCACGTAGCATGACAACCATATCCGCCGTATTTTCTGCTGTATTGTATTTTTGGAATAAAAACTCATAATCCAATGTAGTACCTTGGCGTAGACCAATACAATATACATATCTTCGTGCAAATACTGGTACCCTATAATAAATTACAATATGTTTTGGTAAATATTTGCATTAAAGATCTAATTTAAATCACTTTTTTTACGTTAGTATAATATTCTAGTTAATACATATTGGAATAATTAAATAATTAATACATCATCATAAAAGGCAAAGCGTATTAGTTTTTTTTCATTTGTGTTTGATTTCAGAAATTTTATTTTAACACAAAAACACGGTTAAAGTTTAAAGTCTAAATCTTACGGTCTATTTTCGTTTCGGAATCGCCTCCATTTCGCAAGGCTGTCATCAATGCAACCTTTATGTCCTAATGTACAAGCGTAATTGAGAATTTGCATTCTTTGTTGTATGGTAGGCGCAGAATCATTTGTGCCCTCTTCGTAGCCGATCTGTTTTACTGCTTCATCAATTAGATTCAGAAGATATGTCTGTGAAGTATTTAATTTAATATATTTATTAACACGTATGCAATAAAATATACATTTTAAATTATTGCAGATTTTCAATCAGATGTGAAAACAGTGATGGTTTATACATGACGGATTCTGTTTATTAATAAATTATGAGAAAATATTAAAAACACTAACAGTGAATTCGTCGTAGGCAGCTGGTAGATGTTTTAATCGTCTATGAATCCATTCAAGTTGCGTAAGAGCTCCGTTCCATACGTAATAATCGGTTTCATTTTCTAAGAAGGACAACACATCAAACGCTCTAGTAATGGAAATTTGGCCAGCTCGAATAAAGAATAGAACATCGTTAACAATCTGAAATATTCAACATTATTATGATTTTATATTGTTTTCACAAACTTTATATAAGTCAATGTATACCGTATATAAAATAGAATTGAACTGTTTAATTTAAATAATTTGTTACCTGTGATCTGCTCAACTTATGAATCACATCTTTATTTCTACGTAACTGAGCTGCAAGCAACTGCCAATTGTTGTCATCATAATTAACACGGTAAAGACCTAAAGCAATAATGTGATCGTTTAAAAAAACTGTTATTATTTAAGGAAAACAATATAGATTCTGAAAAAAAAATATTTTCAAATTTCAAACGGCTTACCAGATTGTGCAATGTTAACAACGACCCAGCTTTGTCCAGTTGGTTTTTGTACTGATCCAGTTCTTTCAGTCAAAAGATATGTTGGACGTGTACTGTTAAAGTTCGGGTTATCACCGCTTGTCCAAGAAATTGGTATTTGCCAAATATCATTAGGTGGAGTGCCGGATAGTTGGAATCGCCGCTACAAATAAAATAGGAATAACGTAGCTAATGGTAATGAAGTTTTCAAACTTAGAAAAAATTATAGTTAAAAATGAAAAGGAAAGATTAATACCTGCGTTAATGTAACTAAACCAGATGTGGTATTGACGTCCACTTGAACAACGGGCGCTCCAGCATTTTGTACCCAACTATCAAAAACTTGCCCTACATCTACTCTTGGAAAAGCTACTGCAAAAGTAGGATCCTCCGAAACTGCTTGTCTAAATGCTGCATACATATCCGTGGGGTATCCAATTCCGTACGCACTAAAATATACATATAATATTATAACAAAAATATAAAAGAATTTTAATTTTATAAAATATTGATTTAAGTACTTACTTATCTCTCAAATAATATCTCAAGGCATTTCTGAAAACCACAGGTGTGACAAAATGTTCCATCATTCTTAGCACTGAAGCTCCCTTAGCGTAACTGCTGGTTCCAAAATGGGCAGTAATGGATGGATTGTCTGCTACAGTGGACCAGTTCATGGGCTGAATAGACGGGCTAGCGTCACCCGATAGGGCACTCTGTACACGGGCAAGAATAAATCGATCGTCCAACTCAAGCCACTTGTCTGCCTAAATGAACAAGTAAAGTTAGGTTTTTATCAATCTTTTTAATTCAGAACTATTCAAATACACATTATAGTACAAGATTTACCTCATGCGCGCTAAAGTATTCAAAGAAACTAGCATAAGATTCGTTCAGCCATAAGTTGCTCCACCAGAAACAAGTAACAAGATTACCGAACCATTTGTGGGCTAATTCGTGGGCAATAATCGTAGCAATAAATATTCTATCCAAAATATTTGTATTCTCAGGGTCGTATAGAAGGTAGGATTCTCTGTTAAAAAGCATTAAGATTATATTAAAAAAAATCGTTTTTAAATTAAATATTATCATATCCAATACGATAACTTTAAGGGCTTTTATTAGTAATTTAAACTTAGATGGAAATTTAACATGTGTTTGTTGCAATTGAAACGAGCCAATTAACAAATAGAGACCGACAAACCTGTAGTTAACCATTCCCCAATTTTCCATGGCTCCAGAGGGAAAATCAGGCAAAGCAATGTGATCGTTCTTCATCAATTGTCCTTGACCCATTCCGTAGTAACTAATGTTGAAATACTCTTCCATAACTTCTGTAATCTTGAAGCCTACATCAGCCGCATATCCATGTTGATCAGTGGGTCCCTCGCGAGAAATAATTTGGAAAGGTTTGCTTGCAGTACCACTGGTGTTGGTAGCAACAAAGTCACTTACATGGAAAGCAACAAGGTAGGAGGAGACAGTAGGTGTTTGCAGAAAAGTTTCTCGTACTCGCCCAGAGGGAAGTCTGTAAACATAGTTTTTTCTAAAGCTAGCGAAAATTGTACTTTATATATTATTTTTCGACATAACAAGTAGGTACTATTATAGATGATGGCTACAGCTCCGTCTATATTTCTTCTCTTTCTATTTATGATATCAATTTACTAACTGACCAATACAAAAATCTTTTAGCATAAAAACTAATCATGATTCATCTTTGAATAGTAAAAAGGAATAATTTTTCCAATTAACGTAAATTCATACTTAAAGTCTAAATATTAAGTTTAATATCCTGATTTACAGCGGGTCCTCTGTATTTTTAACATTTATAAGGCCTACATGCTCTATTAAATGTTTAGGCGAAAGTAATTAGCAGACATCATTATTTTCATGTTTAAAAAACGAGCTTTAAGATGTATAACTCAACTTACACTTCAGATCTTGCGATTGCCATATTTGAAAACGATGGTCTGAGGTTACTGTCTCTCGTAATTGAAATAACATAGGGGCATTTAAACTGTGGTTCGTCAAAGCAGGGGAATGCCTTTCTTGCGTGGTATGGCTGGAATTGAGTTGTAGCGTAGTAACTGAAACAAAATTTATGAATATTAGTGTAATTTCAATCCAATATAAGCGTATATAAACGATAATACTGTTGAATAGACAAGCTTGCATAAGCATAACTTAAGAATTATTTAAAATTATCTTAGTCACTCACCGCTTTTCAGTACCATAAAAGTAATACCCTTTATAAAAGCCTCTATCATGTGGATTTTCATTTATGCGACCCTTATAATCGATCGATATAACATATTTGCCCGGAGTGATAGCAGAAGCGAAGTTGATTGTTAAAATTTCGTAATAGCTATCAATTGTGACAGAATTTGGGACTTGCAAAGGCACTGTTTCATTATTTTCGGTCATTACTGATACAGTGCCTATTGAAACTACATTTTGATGCAATACGATCTGTGTCATGTTGTCTTTTACCTAAAAAATAATGATGTATTTGTATCACAAATATACTGAACACACGGTCTTTTTACAAAATGTAGGTTGTATAATGCTGTGCACGTTTTAACTTCCGTCTTTGAAGCTCCAAATACTCGAAATAAAAATAAATTAATCTGGCAACAGAACGTCCTTAAACAATAACTCGTGTTATATGGCTAAAAACTTAGGATTGGTAACACGTCTCCTAGATTTTCTGATCTTGAAGATGTCAATGCGCGACAAGAATCGCTTACCATCAGGTAAATTTTCTTTTTTGTTGTTTCAAAATAAAAATATATATACATATATAACTTTTTTTAACGATTAATATACTAAAAACTTTATATGTTCATGACGTCATTGTATAGTATCTAATTATTATAAATAATAATTAATCTTCAAAATTAAAAAAAAAGATTAAAATCGATTTTATTATTTACTATCAGATCTATAATAATAGGTCATTACGTTTGATAGTTTAATCAATTGATAAGCTGTTTATCTTCGATGTATCTATACTCAGGCATTATGTTTTGAAATATAAATTTTGGTGTAATCTATGAGAGGTTATAAAATAATAAAGCTTATTCATTTATAAGGGAGTTTTTAGAAACGCGATAAAGTATTAATAATATTTACAACTATCAGAGACGAATTTGAAATTTGAATTTAATAATTAATTTGAAAACTCAAACATTTATGACACATTTGGTGGAAAGCTACAATCAAATTACAAAAACTGTTTAATTTAAGATCGACTATCTATAAAATGCAGCCTTCTTTTGAAACCGCAAATCATTCTAAAAGTGTTTTCTAACGTAAAAAAATATATTACCTCAACTTGAACTTGTACAAAGCCGTCAAACCTAGATTCGTTTAGAAAAACATTAAGATCAACATAGAAATGAAGAGGTTGAACATTGTCTAGAAGACGGTATTTCGGATCGTCCAAATTAGTGTTGTATCCTATCCATTCGAAGCTATATAATTCATCTTGAGGCTCTGCATAGATTAATCCTGATGATAAAACTAACAACGTCACCATTAACTTTAGACCTAAAACAATAAATACTATTAGTTCAAAGAGTAAGAAAGTTTCAGATAGGTCTTAAGTTAACATCTGAAACATCTGTATCTTACTGTGCGTTTTTAGAAAACCTCACACAGTATTTGAAAAATAAATTATTTCAGATTAATTCTTATTTTAGCAATACCAATAAAACCTGGCTAATTTATATAATTTACTAGCTTCTGCCAGCGTCTGTGTTCGCGTTCATTTCGAGTCTGTCATCCACTTCTAGCTGTCTATCATATTATATTTTGGATAAGTTCATCATCCCAAATATCCTAATGTTATTTTAGATATAACCCATATTTTTTGAAAATATAAATAATATAATTTTTCAAATCGGGCCAGTGGTTTCTGAGAATAGCGCATTCAAACAAACAAACTTCACTTTTATAATATTAGTATAAATTATAATATCAGATAAGCGGTTTACAAAATATTCTATACGCTACAAATGCCTGGGAAAGTGTCGCAAGAAAGGCATATTTCTGTTACGTTACATCAAGTAGTTTCTTTGTTTAGAATATATATATAAAAAAAAGAAAAATATTACGTTTTAACAACAAATACTTACCCATGGTGACCCGCCCGGTGTCTGACAATGGACTAATAATTCCATCGAAGCAATTATTTTCATTATCAACGACTAATCATGTTATCTACAAAACATACATAGTATATATATAAATTCCAAGATAATTTTATACTAAATAATTATTAAAACATAGTATTGATATTAAAATACCTGAATAAATTTCGTGCAATTATATAATCTTGAGTAGGAAAAGCAATGCAATAATTGATTTAAATACAATAAAAATATATTTTGCACGTTTAACGATTAATTTTTTGCACTGATATTTAAGAATAAGTTTTAGGGCATTTTTATCTATATACACGAATTTCAAAAGTCGGGGATTTCCTTTCTTCAAAGTGATAAAATACGTTTTTATCTCTCTCAACGACGACACTCGTAAGCAAGTGGGACGAGAAAATCTATATTATAAAGCTGAAGAGTTTGTTTGTAACGTGCTATTCTCAGAGACAGCTGGTCCGATTTGAAAAAATATTTCAGTGTTGTCTTGTATATTTCCACGAAGACTGTAGGCTATATTATATTAAAAAAAAATGGGATCATTAGAAAAAGTCCAATAATGTAACCCAAGGTGTAAAAATCGAAATGAACGCGAGCGAGGCCAGTGGCAGAAGTTAGTTAACGATAAACGGGATCCTTCTAAGCAGTTAGTGAAACGCGCAAGGAGTCGACAAATTTAAAAAGTAGATTTATATATTTTGCAATAAAAGTTATTTATTACTCAAAAATTTCATAGAAACTCAGTTTTAGTAAAATTGTGGGTAAATTTATATGTAACATTAATATATACTTTAAAATAAGTAAAGGCATAAATGTGATTAGTTTAAACGCTCTACGATTCTTTCCCTAAACCGGAAATAATGCCATAAAATAAAACGAAAGTTTAAGGTGCCCATTAATTTGTCTGAATTTTCATATCCTCTAGTTACAGATTTTTGTATACGTTCCAATCATATTGTCTTATACATAAATGATTTAACAGCATATATGTTTTTATTTTATTTAATCGGTATAATAAAACTGTACAGTAAAATGTGATCTTTGATTTTGTTACAAGGCAGTCCACCCATTTTGATATCAGTATTCTTGGCAATGGTTAGTATTTTTAATACGATCATGAGTATTTTTCATATAATCATATAGTATATTTTAAATAATTGGGTTTCCTTGAGAAAATAAATAACAGTAAAAATATATCATATTTAATAAAAAAATATAAATATTACAGGGCGCTTTACGCGTATAAATTAATAGTGACTGTTATAAGTATAGTAAAAACGCTTAATGCTGCTGTATTTGCTCCACCAGGACTACCTCCGCCGCCACCATCGCCACCATCACCTCCACCGTCATTGTCATCTAGATTCAAATCTTCATCAACGTAACCTTTGTCGAAATAAGTCGTGAATTCACTCAGTCGCCTTGCTGACCAGGCCATGTTATTTCTAGTAGTGTTGATCGCGTTGACACCAGTCGTATACACAGTACCAAGTGTATCACGATTCTGATCAAGCCACGATTGGAACTGTAAAACCAATTAAATTAAAATTCATATACACATACAAAGTTAATATACTAAGAAATTTTAAATACATTTTCTTTGGCATATAAACCTGATAGACTATAAAAATAAATTTTAGTATACCTTATGACTGAGCATTTTACATAGTTCTTACCTCATTGATTTCGGCCTCGTTTCGCAAATTATTTCCAATATTGCTTACGTGGGTTGCTGCACTGCCAAGCCTAAAAACGAGTATCAAGTATTTTAATGAATTATTTTTTTAGTTAA
>JAOSYY010006003.1:0-29675 GCA_025727935.1 Hebomoia glaucippe
TATATACCTACTTATTTACGCCATTTTGTATCTGTTGGTGGATTAGTAGTATCGATAAGATTTGTAATTTTCGCAATGAGTGGTTTTATCAAATTAGGTATAATCCTTAGTCTTGTTTGTAGTAATATAAAAAGAACACGGATATTTTTTAATAGTCATCAGTAATATTTAGAAAGCTACAACATGTTTGCCTTAAGCATTGTTCTGACTTTTAGTTTGGCTGTCGTAGTAGGTTTGTATGGCTATTTTTATAATTGAAATATTTATTTGTAATCCATTCCATCCTGCAGGCCAATAACCGCTAGATTTTAATGTGAAAAAGGCTTTTAATGGACCTCTTGTAAGCAAAAATTAATCAATTCTTTTTCATATTTTAGCTGTGCCAGCTGATCAAGGGAGAATTGCCGGAGGAGCTGTAACTACAATCAATCAATATCCATTTGTCGCTTCCACTTTATATTCCAGAAACAATGTAGCATGGATTCAATCTTGCTCGGGATCTATTATTAACAATAGAGCATTATTGTCCAGTGCTTCGTGCTATGCGTAAGTTTTGTTTGTTAAAGAGATTACTCCCTATTAGAAGGGCTTTATGAAAATCTAATTTTAATATTATATTTCATATATTTCTGAATTCGAAGAACTTAATAATATTTTTACGGCTGACATTTACAAACAAGAACTTGACCAATCAGGTCTCTTGTTTGTGGTATCTTACCACATAAGAGTGTCAATGAATCAGCAACTTTCTATTTAAAAAAAGTCTGTATGTTATGATGAAATTGTATCTAATCATGATTTACTTTGTTACAGAGGTGACCAAGTAAGCCGTTGGAAGATCCGTGTGGGTTCATCTTACGCAAACAGTGGTGGTATAATCCACAATGTCTTCTCGATCATACTGCATCCATCTTACAATGCTGCTAGACGAGAAAATGACATCGCTGTCGTTCGTTCTAGCACCATATTTACTTTCACCAACACTGTGAAAGCCATTGGAATTCCTGTTCCACACTATTACTTACCTGACAATTCTGTTGTATGGGCTCTTGGTTGGGGACGAACTGCAGTAAGTTTTAAAACTTTAAATTAATGTGAAACACGCGTATAGGTGTGAAACATATAAATAGATAAGTACAGTAGATAGGTACTACCTACTGCATATGTATAATCTGTAGATCTATCTATAATGTTATGTAAGTATAATGGAATAGAAATAAGGTCAATCTACTTCAGATAGGCATATAAGGAACCCCAAAAATAATTTCAAGTATGAAGCGCGAATTATTATAAAAAAAAATTAGGACATCTATAAAAGGTTGGTTGCATAGTTTTTTCTTCTGAAATATGATATCGCGAAAATACACTTGTTACAAATATTTACACATTAATTTTTATGCTAGATAATTGAACGTTTCAGCAAACTGCGCCGGGATCTGAACAATTGCGTGCAGTTCAAGTCTGGACTGTTAATGAGAACGTCTGCACTACAAATTACCGTAATCTTGGCTTTGGTGTAACTCGAAACATGCTTTGTTCTGGTTGGATGAACGTTGGTGGACGTGGGCAATGCGAGGGTGATAACGGAGGTCCACTAATACATAATGATGCGCTTGTGGGTGTCTTCACTTGGGGACAACAATGTGGTAGCAATCGTTATCCCGATATCAATGCCAGGGTATCGAGCTATACTGAATGGATAAGAAATAACTCCTAATTTTAAGCACTTTATCATATAAATATTTTGTATAAAATATATTTTTAAATGTAAAATAAATTTTTTATTGTATATACCAGTCATTTGTTCTGTATAAAAACCATTTTTTGCTGACAAATGACAGTATTCCTTTGTAGTATTCAAACAGACATAACATACTCTGTCTGCCATAAAGTAGAATTCTTCATCTGAATACCAAAAAAGCGATAAAAATGTATACGTATCACAATAAATTATCCACTTAGAAATTTTTACAAGTAGTTTTTCTCGGTAGTGCCATTATCTATAAGTAGTAGAGCACAGCAATCAAACGATTCATAAGTCCTTATGGATTGCACATTTCTGTTTTCTACTGATTGTTATCATTAATTGTTATATGTACAATGTGCAAAGCACTGAATATAAAGTGAATTGGAACTGCAGAGCAGCAGTGTATATAAAAACAATGCTCAAGACAACTATTCTCCTACTAATTGCTACCACCTCAGTGTTGGGTAAATTCATTAATTATATCAATGTTTTCTGTAAAAATATTCTCTAGAAGACCAGTCAGAAAAATTATTCTCCCTGATTGTTGTTTGCTGTATTATAACTTTTTGTTATTTATTAAATTTGTTTGCAGCTGCAAACCAACCACAGCATAGGATAGTAGGTGGCTCTGTAACGGTCATCAATGCATATCCGTACACCGCCGCGTTATTGAGGTCGAAAGACTCAATCTCATATTCGCAAGCCTGTGCTGGTTCCATTCTGAATACGCGATCTGTTCTGACGGCGGCAGCCTGTTTTTAGTAAGTTCACGATTTATAGCCTTCATTAATTTGAAGAAATATATTCACCGGTATTAATGGACATTAAGAAATAAGTCACATTTGTGCGTCAATAAATTAACACATAAATACGTACTCGTTTTGGAATGGAAGATTTTATAACAGCAATATCAAAAGATAGCTATGCAATTCTGTAAATATTGTAGATACAAGCTCACTTAAACTTCACATCAGTACATTTCTTTTAGTAAGTATAAGTATAATGTGTTATTATTTTACTAATAACTCAAGCTCATATTGCTTTTTTGTGATAAACTTAGGGATATCTATTTTTAATCATTTTGGATAATCTATTCTAACAGAATTTTTATAACTGTCTATATATTTCTTTACAGCGGTGATGTTGTCAGTTTATGGCGTATTCGAGTTGGTTCAAGTTGGGCAAATAGCGGTGGGACAGTGCATAATGCGAACCAAGTTATTTTAAATCCATATTATAATTACCGAACAGCAGACGGTGACATAGCTATCATCCGTGCCGCATCAACCTTTGTGTATAGCAACACAGTTAAGCCGGCTTCTGTAGCCAGTGTTAATTATATTCTCAATGATAACCAAGCGGTATGGGCGATTGGATGGGGCTCTACTTATGTAAGTAGTATGTTTTAGTGTTGTGGTAAAACAGAGATAATATATTATACTATGTTAGGATAAATTGTTATGTACCATAAGAAGTGTATGCGCAAATCGCAGCTGATGAAGCTTTGAATAACGAAATATTATGACGTGTCTACACAACTTTGTGAAATAACATATTATGCAATGAAAAAAGAAAATTTATGGGTGTAAATTTTTTAAAGGGCGGTAATATTTATTTTATCCCTGGAATAGATGTTATAAGTTCATTAAAATGGATGAAAACGCGATAAATATGAACGGCCTTTTACAAATATATCATACAACTGTTAAAATAACATTTTGTAACTAATAGTTTATGCTTTTTTTCAACGGCCCAAAAGTAATCTTTTGACATATGACTTACTTATTTTCCTACGATTTTTTTTTACTTTTTAGCAAACTACTCATATGATTGACTCTTGGAAATGAAATGCTCAAAATATTTAGTCAGCTGCTTATCTATATTCCCTTTGCAATTAACAATTGTTTCCGTATATTCTTTAATTTATTAGGTATTTATAATAGTATATGTTTTGGAATTTATATTATTTTGTAGTATAATTGAAAAATTACTAGTCGAAGAATTAATATGTTATAAATTTCTTACAGAATGGGGGTCCCCTGTCTGAACAATTAAGACATGTACAAATTTGGACAATTAATCAGACTATTTGCAAAAACCGATACACTTCCTTAGGTTACACCGTGACAGACAATATGCTTTGTTCCGGTTGGTTGGATGTGGGCGGTAGAGATCAATGTAACAACGATGCTGGTGGACCGCTTTTACACAATAATATATTAGTGGGTATATGTTCCTGGGGTTACCAGTGTGCATCACCAACATACCCGGGTGTTAACACCCGCGTGTCTCGCTACACCCCTTGGATACAAGCCAACGCTTAATCGAATAAAACATTGGATACCATAAAATGTTTATAAATATGTATACGAGTTTAAATTGTTATTATTTAATACTTTTAGTAAAAATAATAAAGAAATAAAGAGTTGTCAAATTTTATTGGGAATTCTATTATATAATTTTTAAACTAGTAATACATACTGGAAATATGTAGAAAGAAATGAGTCTAAATTTTATTGAAACCAAGGTTTTCTAAATTACTGAATTAGATAATAATAACGACAAAGATACCGTTACAAGTATCGATACCAGAAATATAAGTAATCAATAACAAAGCACTATTAAATTTAAAAGTAAAATAGACAAAGAAAAGATAAAATATAATCATATATGTACCTAAAATCATTAGACAGTGGGGTATCAATAGATTATGTAGCAATTAGTCACTACAATAATACATAAAATAGATAAAACCAACAGAATTGTTTTTACCATTGTATCGAGATCTAATCCTAATAAATCACGAAAAATTATTGTATTGTGTGACAGTATTTCATCAGTGACACGAAATATGAATTTTGTTTATTCCATATTATAAAATTTATTTGGTTTACTTAGACGATAATAATATAATTTCAAGTAATCTTTAATGATAAATGATTTAACTTATTTGAATCATAAATGAGAACTATGAACCTTAATGAAAACATATCAAAATTGGGCCATTCCTTTACGATCCACAATGCCAGATTTAAGCACGTAAATCTTTTAACTACGTTTTATTTGTGGGGCTTAAATAAGGAAGTAGAGGTTAGACGTTATTAACAATGAATTGCGGCCCTGACTGCAACACTACGCTGTATACCTCATAATGAAACTTGAAGTACATATATCAATTAAGTAGTAATATTATAAAATTCGGGATTATAAGTTTGTTTTTCTCTTGAGTTTAAAATTAAAGTGTTAATGTTCAAAACAACAGTAAGATAGCTGTTACTGTTTCTTTATTATCATTATCTATTATTTCTTTATTATCATTATCATTAACATTATGAAGTCCTAAATTCTCTTGAAATTACAAAATTGTTTATGAATTATGTTTTGATTACAATTAACCTTATTCGCTTATAGATTGAAATGATAATTTTGTTAAATATTAATATCATTTCCCCAGTCGTTCAGACAGCTTTTATAAACGATAAATGATGGGGTCGAAACGTATTTAAGATATGGAAATTACTTTAAAATGCTAATCAAACAATTACATGTACATACCATGTGATTATATCGACACGTGAAATGCAAAATTACAAGAATTATTTGTCTAGACGGCATAATATAATTGCTTTGTTTAAGCACTAAATTATATTGGTGCGTTTAACATTCCTAAATGAAAATAATGAACGCCACCAAGATATATGACATATAGTTTTTTTTTTTTTAATTACGTGCCAATATTAGTTTAATCTATAATAATAATACATAATATGCATTGTCATCAAAAAGAATACAGGAAAATTTTGTTCAAGGTGTAGTTTAGCAATTTAGCAGATAATTTTAAGTAAATATATAGTGATGAGAAATCTTTAAGCTTATCCTGAACACGTTAAAAAATCATAAATCCATTATGCATTTTTCGTATTTTAAGTCTAGAACCGACCGTATAGCGAGAGAGTACGAACACGCCCGAATACCTGAATCGATTTTTTACTTGAGCTTGCTCTGGGTCGTACATGGCGTTTTATTACATTCATTAGGGTCGGTCACGGTTATTTCCAAGGTTCATGGAAGGTTGTATTAATAATTAAATTGAGTGTTATAGGTTGGATTCAAAATGTATGATATATTTTTGTATTTAAATAGCTATACAGTACTAATGGAGTTTTTTTTAAAGTTGCCTAATAATCTGTGGAAAACCTGTCCGAGCTCTTGGAATTTATATTTAATTAAAATAAACGCGCATGATTATTGCCAGAGAAAATAGTCCAAGCTTTTAAAATTTATATACAAAACTCTCGAGTAAAAAGAATCGTGAATTACCATGTCGCCCAGTGATACATTTCTGTGTCTGTTCCACTCGTAATTATTATTTCCGGGAAATTACTTAATCATTAATTATTTTTTTTTTAAATCAAACCAAGCAACATTTTTTACCATACTTTCTCAAAATTAGCTTTTTGGGTCTTTCCTACTACAAATATTGTGTACCCACTAAACTACAGAGCAATTACATAAACGCTAAAGGGAAAACTTAAAAAATATGTAAAATTATTTAATTTTTTGTAAGTAAAGTCCATGCATAATCACCTTTTTGCATTTGCCTCATAACAAGAAGGCACTACTTATAATTAAAATAATTTGTACTTAATTAAACAGTTAATCAGATACAAATGGTATAAAAAGTGCCTTATATAATTCATATGGTACATCCGACCTACAATAACGAGACCCATTAAGAGAACTATTGATATTGTATTCCTCGGAAATCGTTATAAACAATGCTGCGAATAAAATTATGCAGCATTGAATGTGCATTGATTCATTTGAAAGCTCTATACAGCAACTTCAATAATCATTTTAAATTTAACGATTTCATTTCAATGAAGAAGAATATTTACAAAATACAATACTGTTTAATTGTTCTAATAATAAAATGAAACATAAAAATGTATCATAAATTTCTATTATAAATGAAAACTTTATCCGTCAAACTATAAGCACCGGAAAGCTGAATTTCGCACGTTTACATCAAATACTTTTGCAAACCTTAAAACAATTTTTACACACAAATACGCTAATAAACCACAACAACCATGACAATGTTATCTAGATGTTTTGCAATTTGTCAGTTATGAAATTCTTAACTTACAGAGTCTATGTTGCTAGTACACACTCATACATATTAAATCCAAAATATTTTGTTAGGTATTTTGGGTCATTACCATCACAACAAGTATCTTTCGTTATTCAACTTCAACAGACTATTTCCCGCGATGTTGAATATTTTAAAACCTTGGCAACCGTAGTATCTTTGACCTTGTATTAAAAGCAAAAGCCCCTTTAGACCTTCGAATATAATATCTATTACTAATCGAAAGTGCTATATTATAATAATTAAACTGTAAAGTAGAATTTTAGATTTCCATAATATGTTACTATGAACTTCATAAACTGTAATTTTCTTGAAAATATAAGTCGCTATGTTCTTACGAACTATTCAGGAACGGCTATAATAATTAATAAATTATAATTTAAATTGTCTTCGAAGTACGTGGAACTCGTCGTTCGGAGTTCGTCATTTACAGAGTGAAAATTTGGAGACAAATTTACTCGTTTAAATTGGTCCTTCAATATTTTTAGTCTTTTAGTCTTAGGTAGCATGTTTTAGACAGATCAAAACATGGTATCTAAAACACAACGCAGTTTAATTAATAGGTTTTGAAACAAGTAAAGGGGTCATTTATTGCATGCTTATGTGTCAAAGTATGTCATAATATATTGTAAACTAATTTTTAAAAAATTCGAAACTATACTGTAACTCAATAAAAAAACTTAGTCACGCATTGGGCCTGCGTTGGGTTGCTACCGCCCTTATTGATCGAGCAGTGTTGCTTTTATGATGTTTAAATTTACATTACGACAGAAAATATTAGCTCCCCCTATACGTGCCGACTAGTTAACCGGAATATTGTCTACTATGCTTTTATAAAACTATTTTATAGTCAAATAACCTTCAGATACGTTATAGTTATAAGTTTATTTGAAATTATTACAATTATCAGTTTAATTTTAGTAATCAAGTTAGTAGAAATTATATATTATTGTATAATTTATATAAATATATAAAAAGAGAGGACAAAATCTGTACAGATTTGCCCGGATTTGCCATAGTTTAGGAACGCGTGCGAATAGTAATAGGGCGTGGCATATTAGCTTATGAAATATATTATAATTTATGTAACCCCGTCATCTTTTACCTCTTAACCATAGATCTATAGTAAGATCCGTATAATTACTAAAAAATATATACTCGTATATTTCAAGTGACTGATTGTAAAGGTTTTAATTATTCTGAAATAATAACCAGTTAAATGTATGGTACTTGTTTAAATCTAAATATTATTACTTACATTTTAGTATTAAAAAAAAAAGAAAAGAATACATAGTTTTATTTGCGATGAAATAAATAAAATAATATATTTTTTCATATCGATTAGTCTCTTTATTGGGAGAAGCGCGTCAGGCAAAACACATCTTTTAAAACTAGATATCATACATTATCTACAGAAGTTGAATAAAGTGAAATATACTTAATTTTTCTGTCACCATTAAAAAACCCATACCTAAAATAATATTTTGTCGTGTGCCATATTGCCCCACTATATAGACTTATGTATTAGCCAGAAGGTTTCCGTGAAAACCTAATTTAATTTATATCTTCGATAATACAAAAAAAAATGTACATTTAAATATTACAACAACAAATTTCTTTTTCACATCAAAATATAAAGTTTTGCCAATTCTAATCAAAATGATTTAAATCTATTAAATGGAATTTATTTCCATTTAAATAATGGTTCTTTTACTGAAGTTAATTATTTTATAAAACATTTTCTTTTTAAGGGGGTAAACGCTCTCTAAGTTATACCTAGCGTGTAAAAGAACGCTGAAAAATAAGAACATGCTAAAGTAAAAGAAAAACAATTTTCAGAGCAGCGCAATGAGAGCGGAAAGAAAAGTGTATGGCGTACTATTAATGTATGTTTAATTGGACACAGGACTTAAATATTTTGATCAAGTTTTAATTTTTAATTATAACATTCTGCTTCGCATTAAATATATAGGTAGATTTTTTCAAAAACTTTCTAATTAAAAATTTCGTTCGTTCTATAACTATTTATATTAATAATAGTTTTTCTTCTATTATTTATTATATTAGAAGTAAAAATATATCATCAAATCATCAATATATCATCAAATCAAAACATCAATATAAAATATATCATCAGATCAAATCATCAATATATCATCATTGCTTTATAAATTTATATTATGTATACTCATTTTGAAGTTTGTTTTTTTATCTAGGTGCACTGAATTTTTGATACTTATTTTTATTTGTCGTCTGCATACTCCTTTATGATAGATGGTAGGATTTTTTTTCTTTAATATTAAAAAAAAAAATCTAATAAACTATTCATATATGATAGAAAAAAAGATTTTAAATACAAAATACGAAGTTAATAAATTAGCTGTAATCTTTCACGGCTCTGATATAGTATTCCTATCTATAAACTACTGAATTTAAGACTGTTACAAAACAGTATTTAAATTAAATTTGAAAAATGTTTTTTTTAATCGTTTAATCAAATCGTTGCTGTCAATTTTACCTACTACTAATTTTTTTCATCTCTAGTAAACTTTTTATTTAATATATGTAGTTGGGATAACCCTACAGCAATTTAAACAAAGATTCAAGTGTATTTGAAACCACTTATATGAATAACTGACTTACTTTGTTATCTCTTCTTTAAATAAGCATACGGGTACTTACTTAAAATCACTGCTTATTATTATTTTAATATTACTGTAGGTTTTATATAAAACATTGTATGGAGCTAAAAATGTTATCCGCTATAATTAGTGTGGAGAAAACGAATGAAATGTACGTGATATGATATTTTGTTGAAATACCTACCTTGGGATATGCTGCTGTAACCATCCGGCGTCATTAATGGAGTATCTCCGCTACTGAACATGGTGATTTACAAACTATCACTAATAACAATTTTCATGCACTTTTATCATTCTTTAGTAATTTAATCCACTTCATAATTAACTCTTTGTATAAAGTTATTATGCACAACGGTTAAAAGTATTTAAATACGAGTAGGGCAGGTGTTGCCTACTTACTAATATATGAAGTTACCTATATCGATTCAAGTTGTATTAACAAAACAAGATTAAGTACTTATTAAACCAAGATTTGATAAATCAAGCTAAAGCTTCAATGAAATAACAGCAATATACAGCCCACCATATATACATACTCGTGTACCTTACAGCATTAAACAAGATAAAATGATTAAACATGAAACCTGTATGAACATGAACAAATTAATACTGCAAAGAAAATATAGATTGTATCTCATGGCATATACTACATACATGCTACTCTCCTAGCATTATTTCAGAAGCCTTAACAAAATAGTTTTTAATTATTTGATGACCTTAGTTTTATTTTATAGTTTATTTATAAGTATAAATGATTTAATAAATAATTATTAAATGAATATAACTATTATCGCTGTTGCTTGAAGCTTTCATAAGACGCACCAACAAATATTTATCTGACAGGAATATATATTACGCACAAAATAATTACAAAAAACCAGATTATTGAGCCTAATTTGGTAACATTTTACTTTGAATATTTGTTTTCGTTTATAATTGAATTTCTAAACTTTTGTTTTGAGTATACCTAACTGCGTATTTTTCCGACGAAATCTTTGCCAGCACCTTTTTTTATTCGTTTATTCGACACTTTAAACACGTCATGAAAATAAACTGTGATAAAAAAGGCTTCTTCAATAATATTATATAATTATGTTTATAGATATGTGATATTCTATTATAAAGTACAATTCATGATATAAAATAAAGACCTACTAGAATACAAATGATTACATCTTATGGTGTAAAATTTTCATAAGAAAATATGTATGTATTTATACGGATGAGTACCGTAAATAATTAAAGAAATTAATAATTAAATTCTTGATTCATAAGATATCTTTATAAATCTACCTACCCTGAATATACTGTACATCCGTAATAAGTCACAAATTTCGTACCGCTTTTAAAGAAAACCCACGTTTCTGTAACACAATGTATCTCGGAACATTTGTGGGAAAATCTATGAAGATTTTCATGAAAAAATATTTTTTTGAAATCGTACAGCAAATTTTGCAGTGCTGACTTAAAAGAATAAAAAATGACGAAACGATTTTTACAGTCGCGAAAGCTTTGCACCCACGTCGTGGCAAGCCTGGTGGTTCGCTACCACTGCTAGGTGAGGGGTGGTAGCTCCACCACATTGCTAAACATAATAAACACGAAAGGTGGCGTGACGCCTGACAATTTTTAAGACACAATATAATATAGTTTAGTTTCTAACAAAGAATCTATTTGTTACTTATCTGTATATTTTTTATTCGCTAAGCTTTATAAATAAAACTGTATTTAGCAATTTTTTAATTTATAATTATAAATCTTTCAACAGTGACATAATAAACTTTATAAATAAAATTCAAAAAGAATGAGTTACTTTAATTACATAGAACCTATGACGCCTAGAAAAATTCCTTCTTCCTTATTTCAACAATAACACTTATGTCAGACTCAACAAAGGAAAAGTTCATTTAGAGTTTTTTACTTAGAGTAGCTAGCTTAAAAGTCGTATTAATTTTATTAGCTCCTTTGTTCTCCGAAATTGAAAAACTACATTTAATGAGATCTTTTTAAGTTTTTAAGATACAATTCCAATTAAGCCTCGTGCTTCAGACATGATAAGTTCATTGTATATTAAGAATATATTTATCCACAATTTGTATAATTTATCGAGATGCTTTAATAAGATATTAATATCAAAAACAAAAATGTTAATAATACTTTCTCGCTATGTTGTAGGTACAAAATATTTAATGTTATTTTATGCATTTTAATGTACCTCTGTTTAGGAATGTATATGTAAATCGTTATTATAATATGTAAATATTTGTCTGCGAGAACTTGTCAAAGAAAATTTTTAATTTATATGCCGTGATAATTACTCATAAAATATGTACATTTTAAGTCAATTATTAAAAAAAAAAATACCATAAAAATTAGATCTCTTGTAATTTCTTAAAAAAAGTGATCAATATTCTGCTAATGGTCATTGTTTAAAGTCATTATTATGCAGTCTGTAATAATGAAAACAATAAATACAATTATTAATAAATTCTGTCTATGTATCACATATGAACTGTAATTGTCACTTCAAAACCCGGCGAAACCTCGGAAAATTTGTAACTTAATTAATACTGCTCGTAAATATTATTATAACACCTTTCTCATCTTTATGTGTATTTTATTTTACCTAAATTTTATTTTGAGTCTACGTTTAACTTGAGTCTTAACGCGCCGTGTTAGGGCTGTGACGAAAGATGAATGGATGTTTTTTGCTATTTTTAGAGACGGATGGAAGAAGACGAGAGTATTCTGATTCGTACTGGTTACTTAATTACTTTTAATGTATGGAACGATAACTGTATACTGCCCAAAAATTGGCACGTCTATTGGCATCGGAAAAGGAAAACGATGAATTTAATAGTTACTTTTGAAAATTGTGACAATTTGTATCGGAAAAGTTACGTTAGTTCCGAGGACATTCATTTTACATAAACTTAAAAAAATGAAGTTCAGTTATGAAAATAAATTGACCACATGTGAATATGAGAAAAAGACAACACTAATAAAACACACTAAAATTAATATTATTGTTATTGACACTCTAGTGTTGATTTACTTTATGTGTATGAAAACCTTTAGATGCATGGAATTTTATCGGTGACTTTAGTATAAAATTTTTGATAAAAAAATGACATGTATTTTTTAAATCTAAATAGTACATCACTCTCGGGTAGTTGTCATCTATTAGATTAAAATTTAAAGAAAAATCTTTATTTTTGGCAAAACCCTAGGACACACTTATCGTCGTAATTAGGAACCGGTTTAATGAATTTCCATCATGAAGCAGTAGTTTTAAATGCACCGCGCATTTTGTACTCATTTTCGATATAAGATTGCATCGTCTGGTCGCCCGAATTTTACAGAATAGGGCGTGCCATTTTTAGTAAGTTTTTGGGGAATGTCAAAATAATACAAGTTTTTAATACTTTTTCATATTTTGTGATTAACTTTTATTGAATTAAATATTGTTGTACAACTCAACACTACTATTGGAACTATTGAAAATGAAGACGACAGATTCATATGAACTCGTAGCCCCAGATGGTGGATTTGGTTTTGTAATATTAATTGCAGCCGTCATTAATTTGGTAAGGTATTCATAAAAGTAGTTTTTATTTTCGTCGTTTGTATTATATTTTTAAACAGATGTGACCACACCAAGTAGAGGACAACTTAAGGAAAGGTCACGTCAGAAGTACATCAAAACGACGAGCTTTGACGTAAATAGACAAATTTGGTTTTTGTTATACTCGACGTTTCTTTATTCTGTTTTTTTATTCAGACCATTACGGGTACACAATTAAATAGTTACGGAATCATTTATAGAGACTACTTTATAGAACTGAATATGAGTTCCACAAATATCACGGTATTGGCTGGAATATCTGCGACATTTTCTGCATTGGGGGGTATGT
The DNA here is from genome assembly GCA_025727935.1 of Hebomoia glaucippe. Lineage (NCBI taxonomy): Eukaryota > Metazoa > Arthropoda > Insecta > Lepidoptera > Pieridae > Hebomoia > Hebomoia glaucippe. The sequence goes on from JAOSYY010006003.1 coordinate 13,456, forward strand.
AACCTTTACACCTTTTAATTTATAAACAGTTTCATAATAAGTAAAGCCTAAAAGCTCGTTTATAGATCCATTCAAGTACCTACATTAATTTTGGAATAGATTGTTTGAGATAATCTTCTTTGTATGTATATAAAGTAGGAGAACAGTTTAAGCACAAAATGTTAATGGTCTTAATTGTAAAACTCTTTTAAAATATACTAATTATTCACACGTTAAAACCGTCATAAAGCTTATGACTTTTTTTATGAATAAGAAAAATTTTGTGGATAATTGTGAGTTATATGTTTTAGCAAAAATAATTTGGTTTCCAAATAAATAATTCTTCTTCTTATTGTTCTTCTCCAACTACTGGAGATCGGTTGTTAGCATCTTGAATTCATGTTTGTCCTTCGTCAGACTAAAAAGCTCGGCGGCAGTAGATATACCTATTTATTCCCAAGTGTTTCGAAGCCCGTAATTTTTTCTACAGCCAATGGCAATACATTAATCTTATTTCCAGCTTTTATTGTAGCACCATTACTGAAATTCACTAGTGAAAGGAAAGCGGTATTATTGGGTAGTTTTCTATATAACATTGGTATTTTATGCACAGTATTTTCGGAATCTCAAATAATATTTTATGTTTTTCAAGGCATTATTCAGGTGAGTATATTTTTAGCCATCGTAAATATCTGCATTCTCATTCTCATTTTATAAGTCGTTTCACAAAACTTTAAGTTTCTAGAAGGTTTTTATGGTAATAAATATTAATATATTTAATGTTATTATTGGAACATCTTATGCAAGAGCTTCTATGGGAGGGGCAATTATGGGAGTGAGACGACGGGACATAACTAGTTCACTATATACTATTTAACATAACGTAAATAAGATTAATATAACACCTCGAAGATTTAAGTATTCGAATAATTGGTTAATACCGACTGTAACAGCTGTATCACAGGTAGACGTTAGTTTGACTGTACACCATCGTTAGACGATGAAAAGTCCAAATGCGTACAATTAATTCCATTAATTTATGACATTTTTCTACCAAAATGTCTTTAGGGATCATAATACATTTAATATTATACAGGGTGTTTGAAGACTACTCCCGAAGCCGAAAACGGGTGATAGTAGTCATGACACCTTTGATAATGGGACGGAAAAAAAATCGATCCTGACTGTAAAAAAGTCACATTTTTAAAACGTGTTTTTAGAGTTATTTACGCTTCATCATGATAATAGAGCTAAATGAAATGATAATTTCATAAAAAAATACTGAAAAAAAAACTAGCAATGAAACGCAAATCAAAAACAGTTGATGGTCTGGTCAAGTCGGGTGAACGCACTTCTTCGAGAGGCCCGCGCTGACATCTAGCGAGAAGTTCACCAAAACAAATCTATCTCCGTGCGGGGGGCTAAAGGCGTCATTTAAGATACGTTAATTATTTCAAACGATCGATAAAGTGATAGTTACTTCCAATTTATATTTTATGAGCTTAATTATTCGTACTAACTTGTCCTCTTGAGGAATTTCAAAAACAGTAGTTTGCGTTACATTGCTGGTTTCTTTTTTCAGTATTTTTTATGAAATTATCATTTCATTTAGCTCTATAAACATGATGAAGCGTAAATAACTCTAAAAAACCGTTTTAAAAATGTGACTTTTTTACAGTCAGGATCGAATTTTTTTCCGTCCCATCATCAAAGGTGTCATGACTACTATCACCCGCTTTCGGCTTCGGGAGTAGTCTTTAAACACCCTGTATATATATACCAACAAACTACTTTACTTGTCCTTACAGAATATTGGTTTTGGCATGATGTATAATGTGACATATACAATCATTAATAAATATTTTGTTAAAAAAAGATTTCTCGTGTTAAATCTTACCCAAACAATAGTAGGTAAATATACTGCTTTTCTAATTGGTAAAAAATTTAATTGTTTCTTAACTCGCTTAATATTATTTTCCTGTGTTTATGATTTAAAAACGCGTTGACTTGCAAGTTTGTTTGGCAACGCTAGAATAAAATTTTAAGTGTATGGACCGTCTTGAAAATTAGTTTGATTACATAGTTGACACGTCTTTAAATATTAATGTTTTTCAGCGGTAATAATTCTTATAGAGCCTCATATATTCAAATGGTGGACAGAAATGTATGGCCACCGAGGAACATTAATATTTGTATGCTCTCTGACAGTACAGAGCTTTGTTGCTGGTGCCTTGATGCAGCCAGTTTCATGGCATATGAAGAAAGTGAAGATTAATCACGAAACTGGTAATAAATAAGTAAAGTTTTAAAATTAGACAATTATATTTAAAAAAATATACAATAGATAAAAAAAAATTGATAAAAAATGATTTTTATTTTTGTCAAAAACCAGTTTGTACCATTATTGTTTTAGAAATGAAACTTTTGGAAGACGATTGTGAGTTCTCTCCAAACACATCACACGCTGTTAAACTAAGCGTCGATAGAGATATGAGTAAAAACGAAAGCTTTGTGTAGGTAAATTTAGTATCCTTGACGATATTTTCCTTTACTTGCAAAAATCTCGACTTTCCAATTTGACATGCATCGAATATCATGCGGAGTTTAAGACGCTCATACTAATATTAAATTACAAATTTTCCTAATACTAAATTACGAAAGTACTCGTATATGGTCAAGTTTGTTCATATAACCGTTATTTTTGTCACAATTTTACATTAATAATAAATATTTTACAGAGCTCGTTTAAAGAACTTAATAGATATAGATGTGGTACAGTCGTTTACTTTATCTATGGAGTGCTTGGGTACCTCTATATGCATAATTATTGATCTAACATACCTTTACATGCTTCCACAAGCCCTAAAATCATATAAGTGGAGTGAGGTAAGTATTTGTCACCATTTCCTTTACACAGTAAAATATTTTATATTTCCATACATATCACATATGCATATGTTTCTTATCTAATATTTGTAATGTGTAATTATAAATATTCTATGTTCCGATACATCGTACGATATAGAAAGATTAGTGTTGCATTTATAATTTTTGGTTGTTGAATTACTGGATATCAATAATTTGTTTGAACGGTTCAATAAGATCCTTCGATCAAAAATCATAACAGTAATATTTTGTAGAATATTTTGACAGGCGCGTAAGTGCAGCCAAAATTCGCTTTGCCGTAAACCAGCCGATGATGGCTTTAGTTTCCTCGTAATGTAATATGATTACATTAAGTTTCTTTTTAAGAAGAGAAATAGATTGAATTACATTAATTAATTGTAATTTTTCAGAACGATATGGCCTGGGTATTCACTGCCATAGCCCTAGGCGATTTATTGATGAAGGTTGTTCTGATTTTATTTAGCAAGTGGTTTGACAAAATCAGGAGCTGTAAAGTATATATTACTGGCATTATGTTAGCTGTTGTCTCAAGAATAGGTATCATTTATATAATTAATCGGAATTTTTACGTATCGTAAAATATTGTTACCTAACCGTTTTCATTTCAAGTAATTAGTATTGTAAATTCTATGTAAAAAAGTATGGTTATATAAGTATATTTGTTCCATATACCTCATTACATTTAATAGCAAATTAGTATACCTACTTCTAAAAAATTTAATTATAATGCCTTTCAGCGTTGAATAATCTAAGATTAAAAGCCAATTTCTCTTAAATATTTTGCTAGTTTGAATGACCACTTATTTCTTCGGTCAGGATTTGCAGTAGTTGAAAACATGGTTGCTGTAACGATTTTGTTTACAATTATGGGAGCATCACAATGTATTTTGTTCGTAATACTTGTATTAGTTATATCGGAAGCAGTTTCGCCAGAGAAATTCACAGCTGCGATAGGAATTTTCTTGATGTGTGGTTCTTTTGTAAATATCACAGTAGCGCCTATCATTGGTATGTAGATGGACATGCTTCTATGGAATTGCTATGATATCTTTTTAATTTTTTAAATATCATCAATGAGTAACAATTTGGAAATTTATAAATATTCGAATTGGTTTTTCTAAGAGTAAAATTATGTAAATTTTTTTCTGCGTCTGTTTGTTCCTGTAAATTTTCGAAATGGCTCCACCAATTTTATCGAGACATGCTTTAGTAATTGCTATGGGCATGCCACTTTGGATAGACCACTTCATTATCATGTGTGCATGAATACATAGCCAACACGAGTAAGATCGCGGGTCACAATTACTAATTGTTACTAATCGGTTTAATATAGATTTTATAGCTTTCTTTTACACTACATAACTCATGTTTTAGTTTTTATGTACACATATATAAAAAAAGCTTTAAATAGATAAAACATTTTTTTTAGGTGCTATAAGGGATTATACTGGAAGTTACGCAATCGCGCTAAATATCATTACAGCTATTTATTTTGTTATTGGAGTTACTTGGGTTGTTAAATTAGTCATTAATAAAGAATGTATTTCCAAGACGCGTGACAGAAAAATATCTATGCCGAACGAAAACATGTCTGTATAATAAACTGTATAATAAAGAATAAAATAATTTTAATGTTTGTTTTTAAATCCTTTTATATACTGAAGAAAATGTAAAATATAATTTCGCTATGATTATTAGAATTTGGAATGATAATTACCGATATAAAGTGTTACATCCTTTTAAATAAGCGATAATACAGAATAACCTGAAATTTTAGGTTTAGTCTAGACATCAATTTTATAAATATATAAAGGAATCAAGGTGCCCATTTGTTACGGACAAAATAATATTTTTTCCCAAATATATATGGAATTATTTACAGCACTTATATCAGCAAAACAATTTAAATAAATTTTGTATGTGCCTGTGTCAATGTTTGTTCAGACTAATCTCCAAAACCACTTGTTCAACTTTTACTGGAGTTTCACTGCCATCTAACTAATATTCTGGACTTTCGCAGAGATCACCTTTACATATGAATATATAAAATCAAAATAAACTTGGGTCAAACTGCAGAGCAGCATTAGTTTAAGAATAAATCAACTACAATTAAGTTCATTTAGATTATTTTGAGTTTAGAGCATAAAATACGAATATGTATACATATATCGACATATAAAAGTTAGAAACAACAAAATTAATGCATTATATTCTAAGTAAAATATTTTTCCAAAAAAAATCATAATTTAAAATTAATGAATGTCCAAAGTTGGATGCAATGACAACATAACGCTGTTTTCTAAATTCTAAATTGAAATATTCAATATATCTTATACTACTATTGTTATATTCAATACGAATAATATATTTTTCAAGAGTGTATAAGGTCAAGGTCACAAAGCAACCTCATTTTAAGTGTTTTAAGACAATTGTTTAGGGATTGCTTAATAATTTATCATATACAGTCAATAGAGGATTACGCAAGTAGTAAGAGAAGGAAATATTAAGGGCTCCACGCAACTACGCTTTCTGACCGTAAACATATCAACTCGATGTCGTATAGAGAAAGTAGGTTTGCGATAACGTAAGAATCATGTGATTATGTATTTTTGTTGATTGGATGCTGACATGATTTATTTTTTCAGGTATAAGCCACATTAGGGATTGTCATCCATTGACATACGTGCCATTAATGGCACGCGACATAATATTCTGGAGATAAATGTCCAGTTAATTTTAAAAGCCAATAGGCGAAAGACGCGATAATTATTCATAAAAAAATATTGTGGGCACGTCACTGATCACTAGATTCATTATGCACTCAAAGAAAGCTGTGAAGTACGCATTATGTGACGGACGTCAAAAAGGCTCCACGTTTTTTTATAGACATTGCATAGGAAGTTTCATTAAAGAAGAATTAGTTGCGAAATCATGGTTGCTTAACAGCTATAAAGGGCACTATTATTTATTCGGCTATTAAAATTTTGCTTGCTGAAAAATAAAACAACCTTAAAAAAAGGCTTCTGTAATAAGGGATGGTGCTCCAAGTGAGGTGGAAATTTTTTTTTAACTTGATACTTATTTAACAGATATTAAAAGTGAACTTGAAAACATGGTATCCCGTAACACTTTGAAATCAACCGTTCTAAAAAAATGTTTTATTAAAAAGTACCAATTCTTAAAGCATAATTTCGTAAAAAAATATAATTTTAATGAAAAAGTCTAAATATATCAGAACGTATATACCGCGTTTAGAAAGAGAAAAATTTATTACAAGTGAGGTAGAGGATCAATGTTCTACGGAAGGGTTAAGTTACCTTAATTGACTATAATGCTCTTGTTATACTTGTTTGTATAAAATTGTTATCCTAACTGAAACAAAAAAAACCTTTGATAACATTTTCTACAGGCCCCGCGTTGCTTTAATTGCGCATTATACATAGTATAATCGTTTTCTGTTAAGAGATACGTAAACCAAATTTACATGTAAATAGTAGATTCTATGACGCAGAAAGTAGAAGTTATTTGGTACTACATGTGTTATTTTTTATATAATTGATTTTAAGTGTTATCTAATGTAACAAACGCTCACTTTATTTGTAGTATTACCAAAGAAGGAGTAAAACTGTTCGATTTCATCATTATATAAAAACATATTATTTGAGGTAATTTTTATTGTATCAAATTAGACTCGACTGACTATTTAACTTTAATTTTTATTATTCTAATGTCTTTTAGGTGTTTTAGTTTTACTATTTTTAACGACATTCGATTTGATTGTACATCATTTTTGTACTCCTTTATTGCATCATCCAGTTTAACCATTAAGTAGTGTGGTTTACAAGGATTATATACGAAAAACAAAATTTATGATACATTTAACGTAGATGTATGTCTCTTGTATTTTGTTTGAAGTTTTTTTATTTAGTAAATTATTTTGCATACGATAGTTCAGTTAATTTGTGCAAAAAGATATTTATTTAGATAATGAAGTCACGTAACCAAGGGTTTATATATATATATTATAAAATATAAAATAATATATAATAGATATATTATTATTAATTCTACGTACTAGAAGTCGTCTATGTTGTAGATAAGGAACCGATTTTATTTCATTTTCTTTGTATGATGAAAACACGTGACAATTTCAAGCGTAGTCAATAAAAAAAGTATACAGTTACTCTATATCAAAGCAAAGCCACGTACAGCTGCATAAATAGACGTAAATGTATAGTCATTTACGAATTAACCTTTTAGCGTAGCTGCAAAAGTAGGACTAAGATATTACGTTAATCTTTTTGCAATACTTGGAAAGTTCGATGAAATAAAAATGAAGGAGATAAGCTCTTATGCATTTATGGCTCCGGATGGTGGTTTTGGATTTATAATATTGATTGCAGCTATCATCAACTTGGTAAGCTATTGCTGTATTAACCTAGTATCACAAAACGATTAAAGTTATGACTTGTGGTATTAGCCGGTAATGTTTTAAAATCAAAGACCTGTTTAACATGACATCCCATTCATAAATAAAGACAACATTTTATAATTCAATATTAACTGGCTAGTTATATAAGCACATATATTTTAACTACATATATTGTCCTTAATTGTGTCTCCGTAGGCCCTTGGAAAACGAATGGTCTAGCCCCACATTTTGACTATGGTTTGAAGAAAATTTAGACAAGAATTCCCTTTTTTTATCCATTGCCGCGTTTTTAGCCTATTGGCTATTAAAACTAATCGTGTGTCTGCGGCTAGACCAAGGGTGCTCAACAGTTTTTTTTTTTTTGAGGACGTCGCGTTTTTAACCAGGTGGCTATTAAAACTAACCCGATGTTTTGGGCGAGCGCGATAGCGCTCGCCATGTGCCTGCGGCTAGACCAAGGGTGCCCCGCGGGGGGCATCGGCTTCGGCTTGGGCTGCCGCAGTTGGGGAGGGCGCTTGAAGAGCGGGACGTACGCTCACCCGAGTGAGCGGAACGCGGAACAAGGGACCTCGTCTCCGCCGGCGGATGCTCAACGGTGGACATCGGTGTCTGCAGGTTGGGTGAACACTTGAGGAGTGGACCTCGCCTCTGCCTGCGGCGGCGAGCTCGGCTTCGCGGGTTGTCGTTGTTTTTCCTACGGATTGGATCGCTTGTAAGGTGTCTACGGCCTTGCTTAAGTCGTCATCGGAGTCGTTTAGGACGACACGCGGCTTCCTTCAGCAGGGGTTATTTGGCACTGCGTAGTTGGCGGCTTGGGGCACCAAGAGTTTCGGATGCGATACGGCTTTTTTAAAGTAACTTTCGGACGCAGCTTTAAAGTATTGGACTTAAGAACAAGAATTCCCGTAGAATGTTATACGCTATGACGAGAGTTAGAGAGTTATTTTAGTTTATTATATTTGTATATATACAATATCTTGTAGCGTCGTCGCTAATCTAAATCTTTCTAAGTTCTTTTTAGTAAATAGGTCCTTATATGTATAATATAGGCGTTGAATTGTATTTCCTGTTTCAGACAATTGAAGGCACACACTTACATAGTTATGGAATAATTTATAGAGATTACTTTATAGAATTGAATATGAATTCCACAAATATTACATTTTTGGGTGGCATATCTGCAATGTTTTCGGCATCAGGTGGTACGTAAAAGAAAATTATTATGTTTTAATAGTTAACTTTTAATTAAATACCAGAAGAAGAAAATAGCCAAAAATATACTGAAATATATTTTATGAATAAGTCCTACAGTCACATTTTATTTTACATTTTAGTGTGTAATATAAACAAGATATTTCAAATGAACATATATTTATTAGGCCATAGACAAACATAGCTACAAATAAAGACACTATGTTGCGAGAATATAACTTCAGTTTATATGTCTAGTATATAATACTTTCGCAATTAAAAAAAAATATTTTATAACTTTTCTAGGGTAGAATATTGCTAATGTTAAAGTGGCGTGCAACCTGTCACTGTTAGGTGTCTTTTTTAAAACTCCTTGCAGCTTTATTTTATATAAATAGAATTAGAAATATATGCAACATGTAATATTAAAAGAGGACATTTCATTCGAGTAAAATATTACTTTTGTAATTGCACCTGATAATTTAAGGAAGGATCATAGCTTAACATAAAACAGGATTTACTTTATTTAGTATTCATTATGTGTTTTAGTGTTATTGTTTAATATTTAGTAGTCTGAATCTAAATTCTGTGCTAAATATAAAATGTGACTGCTTTAACGAATGATTTAATCTGATTTTAGCTTTTATTGTAACACCTCTACTAAAATTTATGAGTAAGCGCAAAGCTATCCTATTGGGCAGTTTCTTATATAACTTTGGTATGATATGCATAGTATTTGCTGAATCTAAAGTTATTTTTTATATTTTTCAAGGTATTATTCAGGTTAGTAAAATTTTCATGATTAAACCGCAATAATTATGTCGCCTAATGTATATCTCACAATATAAAAATTCAATTTTATAGAATAGAAATAGTAGTTTCGAGATAAAATTATTGGCCAGACAGTAAAAATGTAATAATAAATCAGCACAAAAGCGTGATGATCTTACAAAATTTCATCATTTAAGAAGCTTTCATCTCCTTTCAGAATCTTGGTTTCGGTATATTGTATAACCTAACATATACAATTATCAATGACTATTTTGTGAAAAAGAGATTTTTTGTGATTAGTCTTATTCAAACGATTTTAAGTAAGTATCTAAATGTAAATTATAAAAAAATAAGATCACAGAACCTATTAACATATTGCTTATCAAGCTTTGTTTCAACATTGAACTTTCATTATGTTCCAGCATGCAAGCAAGTAAAACATGCATACTCAAAATAACTTAAATAGTTTACTTTTCAGCTTCTATCGTCCTTATTGAGCCTCAGATTTTCAAATGGTCGACAAAGTGGTATGGACACCGTGGTACATTGATATTCATTTGCGGTCTATCAATTCAAAGTTTCGTAGCTGGCGGTTTAATGCAACCCGTTTCATGGCACATGAAGAAAGTGAAAATTCCTCTCGAAATCAGTAACGGCTTTATCATTAAAATATTTTAGTTGGTATAGAACTCTAATAGACTATCTATTGTAGTTAAGTAAGAAATATTTTGTAGTCACAGCAAGCTTATAAGCCAAAATGTTAGCTCGAAGTAGTTCCTTTATGTCTTTTTAAACGATTGCAACAAAAGAAAAAGGTTCTTAATTATTTGTTAATGCACTCCGTGTGGTCTCTTTTTAAATAATGTAATCAATTAGAAAACCATATGAGTCTTAAATTTACATTAAGTATCTACGCGCAAAATGAATAAATAACTAAATATCACGCCAACTGAATCGATGATTCCTTTTTTATTGAAAAGGACGTACTTTAAAGATAATTTTATGAGAGTTTGGTAAAATTCTGATTATGAGATTCATGACAAAGTAACGGAACTCTTCAATTCTTAGGAGCTACTTAACGAATCTCGGCCGAATTTTTTATAGGGTGTTAAATTACTCGATAGACAATCGTTGATCACGCCGAGACGGTGTGTCTACATTTTTAAGGTTTTTTCGAAAGTCTATTTGAATTTGTCCTTGGAGTAAATTTCCTGTGTTGAGATAGGCGTTTCGCCCTAACTTCGTTTGTTTCATCTAAACTGCGGTGTCTCATATGAGCAGCACGTTTTGGCCTAAGCCTACCCATATTCAGACAAATAATTTAATACATTTAAATTTCACTAAAAATAAAAAAATAAAAAAAAATAAACAAAAAGAAACCACCTTAAAAAGCACTGTTCCAGAAATTAAAAAACTAATTGCGTCCTTGTTGTAGGTGCCAGCCAAAGAATCAATATAACTTTGTGACAAACCTACCCTGCTGACACCGACTCCAAAAGCGCAATTAATTTTTACTTTTTAACGCATATTAATTTGTTTTAGAATAGTCTCTTTTTAAATCGTTTTTTTTTTTGTTAATCACTTAACTGATGTTTCAATATATCTTTTTTACATATCTTAATTTATTAGATATTTTATATACATATACCTGTCGTAGCAATAAATACATAAGGACTTAGTATTGACTCTTCGGCGTCGTCGGAAACTTCGTGTCAAAACGCTTTTCTTATTAAAATGTTATCGACAATTTCATCTATTTTTGGTAAGAAGATTTATTACATATCTTTATACAGAAATGAAGCTTTTAAAAGAAGATGCTGAAGTCTACAGCAATGATTCAGACTATATTAATACAAATATTGAAAAAAATAAAAGTCTATTGTAAGTAAATTTGCATATTTAATAATGGCTATATTTCACTTATCTATCAGAATTATAGTTTACAGTCACTCCTATGTAAAATATGATAAAAATGATAGCTCATCGTTTTAAAGTTATTTAATTAAATAACTACCTTTCATCTATTGAAAAACTGTGATCAATAAAATCGAAAGCAAACGAAGTAAAAAAATATTTACATTAACAATTTTTTTACAGAAACCGCATAAAAAACTTAATAGATATGGAAGTAGTGAAGTCGTTTGCTTTGTCTATCGAGTGTTTGGGCACCTCCATCTGTATAATTATTGACCTTACGTACCTTTATATGCTTCCACAAGCCTTCAAATCATATGAATGGAGCGAAGTAAGTTATTTGTATAGATCTACGATACACGTTCTACCAAATATAACGTTTTATACGCCGTTTTGTTGTTACAGATTTGGTGGTCTTAATTTTACATAGAAACCTATAAAATTAATTTCACATAATGTTAATTTAATGTGTTTTCAGGACGATGTGTCGTGGGTATTCTCCTCCATAGCACTTGGAGATTTAGTAATGAAGATTGTTTTAATTTTACTCAGCAAATGGTTAAAAAAAATTCAAAGCTGCAAAATATACGTTATCGGCATTATATTAGCCTTCGTAACGAGATTAGGTATTTATTATTACACAATAATAAATATATAAAGTAACTATATTTTATACATATGTCTTAGTAGTTACTTTAAATACATTACATAAATGGTGTTCTTTGATGTGCTCTGCTCCTGTTGTCTCATTATATGTCAAATATATGAAACATAATTCATGAAAGACACGACGGAATGTGATAACTATGCCTCGCTAGACGTTAGTTTTGAACTTCTAATATTTCAATTTAAGACTTAAATTTATTTATTTAGACCTTACCTTCCGTATAAGTAAACAAAGTAATACATTCTACTCACTTGGTAAATATTTCTCTCACTAATATTTTACTCACTTGGCAAATATAGATCATTTCTCTATGATTATTTCAGGATTTGCATTATCGCACAATATGACAGCTATAATAATTTTCTTTACGTTGATGGGTGTATCCCGGTGTATTTTGTTCGTTATTCTTGTGCTGGTCATAGCAGAGGCAGTGGCACCGGAAAAGTATACGGCGGCTTTTGGAGTTTACTTGATGTGCGGTGGTTTTATAAATTTAACAGTGGCGCCTATAATTGGTAAGTTAATCCTGATAATAAAAATACGTTTATATATTAAAATAAATATACCTAAATATCTTTTAAAATAAATACATTAAGATCCTTGTTAGGATATTCTATAATATTATATAAAATTAATAAAAAAAAACATGAATATTAATATTATATTTTTAATTATTTCTATCGCCAAGTGTTCACAGTAATTAATGCTATTTTAAGTTATATTCTAAGTCTAATGTGAAACAGTATAAGGTATCATATTAATATATATAAACCTACTTATCATTTTTAGGTGCCATAAGAGATTACACTGGAAATTATGCAATTGCGTTAAATATCATGACTGTCATCTTTGGTATTATTGGAGTTATGTGGATTTTCAAAATAGTTCACAATCGAAATTCTGCTCCCCAGCGTCATAAAAGCATATTACCTATGTCGAATGACAATGACGTAGAAAAATAGAAAATATCTTTTAGTTTTACTGTCACAAATAATAATTTGTTATTTATATCTTTAATAAGAAAATATTAATAGAAGCATGCACTTTGTTTATTTTATTCATCATATCATTATCACTATCGTCGTAATAGGAAATGATTGTCATCTAACGTACTCGTATCCTGATTTTCGTAAATGAAACGATCATTTTTAAGTTTGTTAATTACAAGTGAAGCTAATAAAAATGTATTAAATATGAAAAACTTTCTGTATCAGAAACATTTATACAGTATAAGTTATAATTATATATTTATCGATTATACAGAATGCTTGGGGTCTGCTCCCGAAAACGAAGACAGGTGATAGTACTAATGACACTTTTGATGAAGAGACGGAATAAAATTCGATCCTAACTAAAAAATCATATTTTTAAAACGTTTTTTTTAGTAACGTAATGTATTTGTTATGAAACTATTGTTTCATTTAGCTGTACTTATAAGATGGAGCCTAAATAATGCTAATAAAAAGTATTAAAAGTATCTGTTTTTTAGTCAGGATCGATTTTTTCCGCCTCTTCATCGAAGATGTCATAAGTACCTACTATCACTCGTCTTCGTTTTCAGGAGCAGTCCTCAAACAGCCTGTATAGGTATACACACAAAATATGGGATATAATATTTTTCACCTGTGTTAAATGTTTAACAAATATCAATTTCCGAATGTTTTATAAATATCTTAAATGTAATATATTTTGATAATACCGCCAAAAATATAATATGATTTCATTATTGACATTAAAAAATAAAATATTACTTGTGGTTAATAATAGTATCATAGATGTTCGTTTTGCGATATCTCAGTCTAGAAAATGTTAATAAGATCTTGAAGATTAGCTTAAGAATGCCTTCATTATAATATTATTTCGATAAACAGATAACAGATAGAAAAACTAGCTGCCTGGGATATTTGTGCGATGTAAATTAGTCTTCTTAAGGCATCAAGATACTCATAAATGTCCAATTATTTATTTATATCAATGCTAATACAAAAGCTTAAAAAGCAGAAATGTTGCATTCCATATGAAAAGCCTAAGTCGAATTTATAATGAAGGTCGTTATTCGATGAAGTTTGTAAAAATTATTATTAAGGAATGTTTGTTTGTCATTATTGACTTTTTATAATTTTAAAAGTATAATAATAATATATATTTTTGTTTCCCGTAAAAAACTTATTTTATTTTAGTTATTTTTAATATAAGTGTATTTTTATTGATTTATAGCTGGAGTAGAAAAATATTTAATAGTTTTCAACTGACAAGTTGAGAAGATGATGTAATAAATCCCACTTTTTTAAGTTTTTGTGTTTCGATTCTGCGGTAAATCAACTAAATGGTACACCGAGGGATAACTTTAAATGTTAACGTGTTAATATTTTCTATTAGCATTTGTATATGTGATCATGTGTCTAGTGTTCGGATGGGAGAATACAATTGAGAAGAAAAGAAGAATAAAGGCCTTTATTCTTTGAAAAATAAAAATAATCCGAAAGCATATGATAGAATTAATTATTACATTATTATTCTGGCTTAGGTAACAGATAGCCGACATCTGGCATCTGGCTAGCATAAAAACTACACGTCACTTTACTGTAAGTAGGATATTGTATATAATATGATAGATTAAATAATTAAATCACGATAATAGTACTTGATCTTATGTTCATAACTAAAAATACATACAATCATACCTTTTTCCCGTAGGCAAAGACTACAGTTTTCCACGTGCTACGATCTCGACAAACTCTTTAAATATAAATATGTTTATGAAACAAAGTATTCTATAATGCTCTAATAATAATATAAAAATATAAAGCAATAATGCATAGCTCTTTAAAAAACAGTATTTATTGACAATTTATAATGATTTGATGAGCTTGCTTAGGTGGTCACTGTTCTAGTTTTATTTGATGGGCATTGGTTTACGTTCCACTTTAATAAAATGCAAATATAGATAATACGGGAGCTTCTTAAACATGCAACGTTGTAGTAAAACATATGTATATTTATAAATATACACTTCTTATTTGACAAAGTAATAGAATCTATAGGTCGTTCAAAAATACTAAGAGCAGATTTCAGCGAACCTAATCATCAGATCAACTTGACGATACAATGTTATAATAATTTCTTTTTAAGTACATATGTCAGAAAAGTGCCAATTTGCTACGAAAATTAGCAGTATTATATTATGACTATCCATGTTTTTTTACGTATATAATAGGTTAAGGGGGGAATTAATACAAAAGCGTGGTACTTTCTATATACAAAAATTATTAGTTTTATGCACAAAGTATGTGATTAGATTCGTATTCATATAAAGTATGTTATCACTGAATATATAAAGCTTAATATTACATGAGTTTATATTAATATTTAATATTGTAACAAAGTATCATCGTCTTATAGAGGCTATTGAGTTCAAAATTTTGAATAACACTAGAAAAAACAATATAATTAAGAATCATCTCGATTATGTTAACTTTCAGATAACAAAACCTCCTCAATAACGACCTATTGTATAGGATAACAAACGGACACATAATTAAAATTATTCTGTAACCAAATTTTAATGCTCTTTTACTTTATCTTAAAATTCCAAGATAATAGCACGTCGCAATAAAATTGTATAAATTGAATCTCAAGGTTAAACAGTATTTGTCCGTCATAATATAAATTGCCTAGCAAGAATTAAGCTCCATTAAATTTGATAGATTATTTATATTACTATCACCAATAGTTTTCACTGTTGAGAGGGTAATACAAAAATTATTTTTAAATATAAAAATACACTATAATTGTTCCCATTCCTGATAACTATTACTGAATATATATTATAATGCACTGGCTGACCATAACTTTTTGGCAATATTATCTCGTCGTCAAATCTTCGCATGTCTATTGCCTCACTAATGTCACGTTGCTATAAATATTCAATCTATTATCTATTTACTAAATGGCAAAACTCTTATTTATATTGCACGCTTATAAAATTTGGAATTTACTGTAGGTGCATTCGAAAAAAACATGTTTTAATTCGATTTGCCGATTAACGATTTAAATGTAATTTTATGTCATATTTTTTTTGATTAATGTAATACTTTGCATAACATTAGACTTTGAGAGGTATTCGCAATAAAGAAGAAATAAAAGAATAATATATTATGAGAGTTTTCATTTTATTTTCTGTTCTCTTGTATAACTTTAAACGTTACTAAATGATTCCCCCGGTCCCGACATGATCTCTAATAAGGCGATCAAACTCCTCCCCGCCCATTTCATGGCCCTTTTGGTGGCTATTTTCAATTGTCTATTGACGAATTGCGTCTTCCCGCAACAGTGGAAAGAGGCCATAGTTATAGGCAT
>JAOSYY010006043.1:0-29603 GCA_025727935.1 Hebomoia glaucippe
TTCATTTTTATTATATTTTTCACAACATCCTTAGCGGCGTCTATTTTTTTATTAACAATTAACCATCGTAGACTCTCATTAGTTATGGGGATGTATAAAAGAAATAAAATTGTTGGTATGTATGTAACATATATTAGAGTTTTCCAGTAAGGAAAAGCCATGGCAATGCAAGCGAAAACCACTTCACCCAAATACACAGAATACTCATACAATACACCAGAAAGTGTACGTTTACGAGATGTTTCGATCACTGAAAGAAAAATTACTTTTTACGAACTAGATTGCCTAATAAATAAGCATTTCATTATATTTTTGAAGAGAACTTAAATTAATAGTAGCCTTTTAAAAGTTCTGTTTAAATTGGTTCAGCCGTTTCATTGAATGATCGAAATAAAAATACAAAAATTTTAGAAATTTAGTTAAATTTATAAGTACTATATACATTTTTGTAAGCATTGAGATACAAATCTGTTATTTTAAAGTTACAAATAATAACGGACGTTTTATTTATAAATATCTAAAAATGTCTGGGTTTAGGCCTAGACATCTAATGATATACGAATATATTATTATACTCACTTAAAAGAAGTCCACTAGTAACAATACCGCCAGTCATAATGGATTCCAAAAACTCAATGGAAATATACACATAGTAAGTCGAAGTTAAAGTTTTAAGCATTCCCAAAGCCATACCTGATGAGCAGATGATTAATGTCGGCTTGCGACCTATCCTGTAAAAATATTATCTCATTGAAATGAAAAATAATTGTAAAATAATGGTTATACGTAACTGTACTCTAAGAAAGAACGCAATATTACTTAAGAAAATTTGAAACAAATATATTATTAATAAATAATAATTTGATATTGATAAAATGAGACATTAAGTTATATAAATTTTTTTTATACAGTATGGGTAGACAGACGAGGAAACGACTCATTTGGTCGTAAGTGATTACCGTCGCCTATGGGCATCTTTTATCAATCTTTTTAAATCTTAGCCTTATTACATAATTAATTATTCAATGATGTGCTGTTGTTGTTCTTGTTTCTGATCTTTTAAGTATTGGGACTTTTCCATCTTTTTATTCCAATAAAGTAGCACTAACCAGTCAGCGACCCAACCAGTCAAAAACATTGAGATAGCCATTGCAAGGTTGTGAACAGTGCCAATCATATTTGCTCTGATCGGATCGCAGGCAAGATTCAACTATAAAAAATAAATTGTGTAAGTGGCAAAAATTAAATATATTTATATTATAACTGAAATGTTATTTAAAATAAATCGAAAAGAAAAAGAGAAATTATAAAATTGTATACTCCAACTGGCTAAATCTAATCGATCTGGAGGTATGCCCTTAACACATTTGCCGATTCATTTTTATTCACCTCAGATAAAACGGTGTCTTTTGTCTCATAAACCCATTCCTTACAAATCTCCAGGCTGTTCAGAAAACTAGTATTTGTACAGACATCGTTGAACGTTGCGTTTAAAATTGGTTTAAAACAACGTTCAGTGACGTCATTCGGCCACCACGAAGTTGAAAATTCTTCTTTACTATTTTCGCATTCTGGTACGCGACAACTGTGGGACAATAAGAACGAACATGTACTAAATAATAATATTAATGTGTTTATTTGTAATATTAAAATAACAGATTTTTTTCTAAATGCATATGGAAGTATACAGTTATAAGAGAAACACAGTTATAAAAAAATGATCTATTTGTTTTTATGGCTAGTCTCGGAAACGGCTGTATAAATTTTGACAGGGCTTCCACTGGCAGATTGCTGATTTAATAGATAAATTTGTTTAACGCATAAAACTCTATTGGCAGTAACAATAATGTATGTGTTCTTAAAATTAAAGCGGTTGAAATCGCGTAAGGATCGTAATTAACTTCTTCCTGCTTTAAAAATAACTTCTATATTACCTAGAAAATATATAAAATTTTATTCTTTAATTCATATTTTACGGTTTCTTAACATTAATATTGAATCATTAGTAAATATCAAATGTCAATATTCTGGATTCAAGTCACATTATATGCTTTGAAATTAACAAAAGTCAAAAAACAGTTTGAAAAGCCTTAGGATTTGATTCAAGCTATACTCACTATTGGAATATGATACTAAATATTTTTGCTAAATCTGGAGGGCCTGTAATTCTCAGTGTAAAACCAGTCAGCGCAAGAATACATTTTGCAGCCAAGCTGGTAAAAAAAGGCAAACGAGCGTACGGTTCACTTGACAGTGATTACTGTAACTCGTAAGTATCAAAAGGACCAAAAAAGATGTTATATTTGAAGAAATAGTTCGTAGTTAACAAGGTATTGTTAAATTTGATTTCAAATTAGATATTTGCTACACAATGCGATATTGTATCTATACGTAAGAACAGACTGAATAGAGATTTTAATAACAACAGGCCGTATATTGCGTTACACGTGTGGTCGATGACGTGTGACATTGTATGACAAACTTGTTTAATAATGTATTGATAAAATTGCAAAATGTGACGTCACACTAGAGCAGGAGGAGCCTCCACCTGAACAGACGCCACAGAAAAATTATTTCGTATACAAGTACAATAATGTGTAGTCATAATTATTTTTGTGAGAAAACCTACCATTTTTAGAGATTCTTAATCTAGTTCAATTAAAAATTGGCACAAAACCTTGCAACCTTCGTTTTTGAGTCAACAAAGGCTATAAATTGACCTATTTTTTATTTGGACATGTACAGATTATACATGGTGATTATTAATTTGAAAGATAACAATTTACAGTCTATACATTCAAGATTCTTTATATAATCCTAAAACTAACCTACGCTAAATAAAATTATGATCAAAACCATAGAAGAAAAATACAGAAATAACTTACCGGTAGTTTAAATCACCAGCCACAAACACAAAATTAACAGTGCTTATCGAAAAGAACAATGCTGGCACACATGTAAAGAAAAACTGAAGAATATGGTATTTGCCAAAATTTTCGGCTATCTTTTTCATGGCCATAGTGATTTCAAGTTTAAGCGAAGTGTCTAATTGAACCTAAGAAAATGGAGAGAAATCACCACGAGTGAATGGTCGGAGTGCCTTTAATAATTAATAAATAAAACTATATTTTTCAATTGCATATTTAAAACACAATAACAAAAATAATAGTGACTAATATTGTGTTTTCTAATATAATAACAATTAAACATTTCATCAAAATAAAACTATACAATTGTAAAAATATAGTGCGCACAAAGAAACTGACAAAAATACCTTTGTACAATTATGGTAACAAAATATATATTTAGTAAGATTACGAAAGATTATTATTTCTTAACAACAGCCAGACATAAGCAACACAAATTTTATTATAAAATTATTTTATATATTTACTATAAAACGTTATTTTATAGTTAATTTAATTAATTTGAATAGGTTCCAACGCAACACGCTTTCTGACAATATATAATTACAATGTGAACAAGATAATTTGAATAGTCAATTTACAAGTAATTGGAATTAATAATTAACCGCTTCAACCAATTTCTCACAAATTAAGCGTTCTACGTTTTTGTTATTAAATTCTATACATACGTTTGTAAAAGAAAACTAAGCTATTCTATTAAATTACTTTAAAATTAGAAAAATAAGATTTCTTTTCATAATTTCTGCTGTCAGTAACATTTGTTTTTATCTGATAGATCCGACAAGGTAGTAACATCTACGAAATGTGGTTGGGTCAACTTCTATTCTTAAATTACCTGTCCTGTCCTTCCCTGAGTATGTCAATCTACGGGAATGCGATCGAATATTGGCTATTTCAAAAGAAAATAGAAAAATCGATAATACATACCCAATTCAAGGTAGGTAACCTCATTTTTTACTTCATTGTATAACTATTATAATAACTGTCTAACTGAGAAGAATACAATCGGTACTTAATTACGTCCTAGTATTGATTTTTAATAATTGATCACGATTCATGTTTCTAATTGTAAATAAACTGGCCTGATACCTTCGTTCTCGTAAGAATTGATAGGGATATTCATTTTTAACTAACGGTACAGTAAGTACTCCTTTAATTTAATTTAGATTCTGTATGAGCAAATATTGATATGTATGTAATATCATTGAAATGTATGTAACATTAAAATAGCAGCTTTTGCCTAAATATGTACATAAAAGGGATGTGTAATTTAGAAAATGTTTGTGTATCTATCTGTTTGTTTCTGATAACCTCGGGAACGTATGAATTGATATTGACGGGACTTTAACTTTTAAATAGCTAATGTGGTGGAGAAAATTACGCTACATTTCAATATTATCATCTATACACAAAATCATGGAGGACGATAACGGGAAATTGCCAAATATTTCTTTAAATCTTTTATTTCGACTACCGAATTTACGATATGGTTTTTTCAGAAATAGATAATAATTGTTTTATTTTTCAAGTGATTATGTGATTTATTACCACCATTAAGTATATTACTTAGGTGGAAATTTATTAACTCTTTTATTCACTGTTTTAGCAAAAAAAATCAACATGCATAACTTTAATAGTTAACCGTACCAATGACTGAGGGTCACTTTCATCTATCGATATCTACAAAAATCATGTTCATTTGATGTCTTACAATAAAAATGGTCATTGCCAAATGAATTACGGTCTATAAATAAAAAATATCCTGTGTATTTGTGCCAAAGTTCATTACAGTCAATACTGTGTTTTCATTTCAGAAGCTTAACAAATAAAAACTAGTTGAAGAAACACGAGAACATTTAGCGTTTTATGAAATTTGCTGTACATTAAATAAATCGGTTAAGTCTACAATCTATCATTATGCGGTATGGGAGACCTAAAAAATCTTAAGTTAAAGGATAAAGTGTTGTGAATAAATTATAATACATGTTTAGTAAGTAAAGCTTTAAGTTGTTAAATTAAACAGGTATAATTACGCATTTATGCTATTTTCTGTATATAGTATCTAATACACTGTATACAGCCAAGATAATTTATAATTTATTTATTCAAACAGTTGCACAGATCTATACAAACTTATAAATGAAGTCCATTACGTTAGTTTTTAAAGAAAAAAATGTTTTAAAATCGACCTATTTCTTAAAAAGGACAAGACTGATTCGTTATAACCAGGAAAGCAATATTTAAAGACAGAAACAAGATTTTGCCGCTAAAGGGATCACAGTCATAGAAAATTATAACTAAAGCGTCTAAATATAGCAACTCTAGATCTATAAATATGGAGGTTAAAAATTAAAAAACGAAGTTTGTTCTCTATGGAAATTTTTTGGATCTGAGAGTATCCACGATCGATATATTTAAAGGAACCTATTCTATTCTAAATTTATCATATTTATAAATGTCTAATTTTATGAAAATCATACTAAAATAAGAAAAATCGTTACAGATTCATATACATACTATCAAAATGTATAAATTTTTCTTTTTAAATATATAGACACCAGCATTAAACGAAATTCTGCTAAAAATAGTTTTAAAATCTTGTCAGCCTTTGTATCCAGGTTAGTTGAATTAAGACAGAAGCCGGAATAACTAACAACAGAGTAAACGAAAAAAAATTTAATGAAGACGAAACAATTTCATTATCATAATAATTCAGTTCTTGAGTATATATACCTACATAAGAATCTCTGAAAGTTTTTGAACCAAAACATTGGCTATAAATGTGTAGAATTTTCTGGATCAAATGCATTATTGTCAGCAGAGCATTTTTGTTTCCTCTCGGCTTTTTTCTTCTTTGCTAAAATGTTATAGTCGTGAACTTGATTAATTGTATCCAGGAGTGGTAAGTCTTTCGTTTCTGGAGTGAAAATGAGGAGTAAACTTGAGATGATGGCTGTACATCCGAAGCACAGAGATGTCAGGATAGGTGATACTGTCGTCTGAAATTAAAAAAAAATCAATATTGACTGACAAAGGAGGTTAAGTAGTAGACAATTTCATATTTGTTTTATTATGCAAATAGCCTAAAGTTCCTAGATTGAAGTTGGAATTATTATCTTTTTTTTATGAAGGACGTTCGCGTTTATAGTCTATTGGCCTGTGTCTCCGGCTAGACCAAGGGTGCCCCGCGGGGGGCTATTATTATCTGTAACTTAAGTAATAGCAATGCCCACAGTTTACCTAGATCAATTCTATACAAATACTGTTATTGCAGTCAATGATGACGGGCGTACCCCACGATTTCTTTTATGTTGGATAGAATGTATATATGATGAAGATAATGATCAACATGACAAAATATAAGTAGTCTCCATTATGGTGTATGACTTTAGCTGTTTTCAAGCCTTGTCAAAATCGGAGGAGTCGTTTTGGAAATAACAGACCGTATATGGTTTTTTACTATTTTTGTAGTGTTTCTATTTTGATATCAATGGTTATGTATAAATGTCCACCTCGGGCCGATCTTAAAGGAAATAAGATGATTATTGTACACTGTTTTCATTCATAAAGTGTATTGCTAATATTTAAAACAACTAAATTAGAATCATAGCCTCGAGCCGTCAATATAAATTGGACTTGTACGACACTTAAAACGGTCGACCAATTAAATTCAATAGACCTTTTCCATTAATGTCAATTGGCATTTGCTGTATCTAAGCGATATCTTCTATATTCATAAACGAAGTCTAAACATTTGAAAATTTGTTGAGCTGTGTTAATAGTTGTACCTTCGTGGGGTCGTTGAAAACAAAACTACAGTTATATTTTTATTTACTATTTAAAGAACGCATTATTAAAATATATCATTGTTATATATTTTCATCCAATTTCTACTATTATAAAGCTGAAGAGTTTGTTGTTTGAACACGCCAATGTCGGAAACTGCTGGTCAGATTTGAAAAATTCTTTCAGTCGTAGATAGTTTATCGAGGAAGGCGATATTATATTTTCTAAAAATAGGGATCCTTACTAAAAGGCCAATAATGTAACCTAAGGTATAAAAATCTAAATGAACGTGAGCAAAGCCGCTGGCAGCAGCTAGATTTATTAAGGATTATAGTTAAATGTATAACTGGGTGAATTAATCTATGAATTAAAAAGTCTAATATGAAAGCCAATATAGGTACATAGGTCAATTTTCTACATGTGTAAGCATAGCTTAATCCGAAACTATTAGGAATAGCAAAAAGTACTTAAAGGAGTCTCGAGCCCCATTTTGATGAAAACGAAAATTGCATCATTGGGTTTTGGAAACCTGATATTGTTTTAAAATAAAAACAAACGCTGAACTATTACAACCACAAAACAAGAAACAAATTCTAAAAATATTACTTTATATTTTTAAAAAATATTTTAATTATATTTAAAAAATACCTATGTATAATTTTTAATTAGGTCCGTTTACAGCCGTCCAAAGATATGACGTAAGGTATTAATTTAGTTTTAAAAGTTATCCCGTATTTTTTTTTTTGTATTTAAAGTGTAGATATTTTTTCACTCAAAAATTGATATTATAATTCCTTACTAATATTATAAATACAAAAGTTTGTAAGTAACCATGTTTCTTACTCCATCACGGGAAAATTCGTGAATGGATTTCAATGAAACTTTATTTAAATATAGCTCATATCTTAGAATAACACATTAGCTATAATTTATAAAGTAACACTGGCGAAACCACGGGGCACTGCTGGTACATAATATTTTTATTATACTATTATTTTATATAATCTAAATGTTAAACAGTTGTTGTTTGCTACACGTATTGTTTATATTTATTTTAGAATTAATAGATTAAATTATACTGCCATATATTTAAATAATAACGTTAGTGTACATTTTATGTTAGGCAAACACGTAAGGTAATTGTTTTACTGGGTGCCGTCAAAAATGTGATAAACAATTAAACAGCACTATAAGATAAGGTTGTATGATGCAAGTTACAGGATTACTTTAACGCATATAATGGATTTAAAGATAAAAATAAAGGAGAAACCTGAGTGGCATAGTAAGGCTTTTATCAAATAGTAACCGACTAATTGTTACCTACTGATATTGATACTGATAAAATGTAATAGTTTTTTTTTTATGTGAAAGGAACGCAAACAAACATACAGTTCATTTATACTAAGCGATTTCTGTCGCTCATGGGCACCTCCAACATCAGTAGATCTAGAAGACGCGTTGCAAACCTTAAGGTCTTATTTTATTTTTATTTCAAGTATTCGGAAATTCATAGACTGAATTCGAAACGCGCATAACACATCGACTTTTCCATCTATGAACGGTGGTACGTGACCCGGAGGGAATTTATAAATTAATGTTTTTTTTTAATAGTTTCAAAATCACATCACAAATATTTAATGGTAGTTTTTATACTATCATTAAATTTTTCTCGAAAGGATTGGAGTTAGGTAGTTGAATTTTTTATTTTATGTTATAAATTTTCCTAATCCAAATATAAACGTGTTTGTTCTGTTTTTAGTAGGCTATACGACAGAGAATTCAGTAAACTCTGAAAGTACAATTTAATCTCGAGAATCGTCTATGCTTGTAAAAAAATGCTATTTGTATTACCAATGGTATTTTATCCATATAGATCTTAGAACGTGTGTTG
Organism: Hebomoia glaucippe; assembly: GCA_025727935.1. Taxonomy (NCBI): domain Eukaryota; kingdom Metazoa; phylum Arthropoda; class Insecta; order Lepidoptera; family Pieridae; genus Hebomoia; species Hebomoia glaucippe. Next base: position 8,605 of record JAOSYY010006043.1, read on the forward strand.
CATACATATAATAGGGCCGGCAGCAGAACGTCACTAAATACCAGATCATGTAATATGGTTAACGCATTAAGACTTGCAAAGTGTCTTCAAGATCTACTGGTCTTAGAGGTGACCATGGGCGACAGAAATCGCTTACTATATGGTAACTGTATGCTCTTTTGCGTTCTCTTCGTATAAAAAAATGGTCCAAGCAAAGGTAATCACAACAAGCCTATCCACCAATCCATTTTGCGTCCATTTAAAACTTAATGCTTAATAATATATAAGGTGCTGCAAGTAAAACTCACCAATATTGAGGATATAGGTGCTAAAGTGGTTCCAGCACAAGAAGCGAGAGTACAGAAGCCGAGTAAAGAACCCCTTACACTTGTAGGAAACAACTCCATCGTATAAGTAGCAATACCGGTATAACAGGACGCTACTACTAACTTACCGATCAAAAATAATGTTATTTTTATCCCAGTGTATTCTGAAACATATCGTCGAATTCGCAACGTCACAATAAACTCTTAAGTAAGGCACACTTAAACGTGAGAGTGTTGACAAATTGAGTAATAATTTAGAATAATGCTTGAGCGAGTTTCAATTTGATTGGACAATATTTTAGTGATATTTTAGTTCAACATTTGCAGCGGTCATAATAAGCAACATATTAACGCTAATGCCTTGTTAATTTAATGGACCGTGAGGATTCAAATAGATATTCAATATTATTGCAGAGCACTATTGCTGTGTGGTGTGAGGTAGACCGTATGCTAATACTGTTAACTTTATATAAATCACCTTACCTTCTGGCGTATATCCACTAGCTATGTTTGCCCCTGCGCATATTAAATATCCCAAGCACAGGGGTAATTTCCGCCCGACTTTATTCATGAAATACATAGATATAAGTTCACCAGGAAACGACATCACAGCAGCCAAGAAAAAATTTGTATATTTATTTCCTGGTAAATATACTGAATTCACTATAAGACCGTAGTATATAAAACTGACTGTGAATCGACAAAAGGAAGCCACCACGACTCTTATAAGCATCTCTTTTGATTTAAATACATCTCTATACCCTTCTCTCTTCCTACTAATTTTATCACACGATTTTTTTAACACATCCTCGCTAATGTTATCTAGATAATCTAAATTCACGTTAACTTTATTCATTTCAGCGATTTTTCTAAGCGTCTTCTTAGCTTTGTCTGCTCTCCGGTTCAATATTTGCCATCTGGGACTTTCTTTGATTAACACTATATACGATACGAACATCAATGATGGAGAGCACATTATATATAATAAATGTTTCCAATATGGCACAATCATAGCAATGCATGCAAATATCGCCTCCCCCATATAAATTGCATATGCAAATAAAACACCTGATAAGAACCTCGTCTTTTTACCGCCAATTTCGATCACTGAAAAAAATTAACGGATTTAAAAAAGGAATATGAATTAATGACATTTCAAATTGCAGTCTTTTCACTAGCTCAGTCTGAAAAAGTTGGCAATATAAACATTTTAATCAGGTAGTGTTATTTATTCATGGAACTTGCCCAAATGTATTTAAGACGATGTTAATTTGCGTTGAATCGAAACATTAACATAATAACGACATGTTTGGTTATATACCACTATTTAATTAACCTAGCAGCGATGCTTGACCCGACAATTTATTTTTCGAACACAACATCATACATTTCACGCTCAATTACAAATATAATATACTACATATAAGCTGGAACACAGGTAAATAAGCCTGTAAAAATAATTAAAAACAAAATATAATAAAATTACTAACTAACAATAGAAAGAAAAACTAAAATCTCTATTAACAGAAGGACGTAAAAACCACAAGAGCTTTAAATGGCGTGTTTTATAGAAATATTATAGACATATAAATAATATTAACATACTTAAAACGGTTGCTGATGTATATGCTCCACCTGACATCAGCGATTCTACAAATTCCAGTGCTATGTAAAAATTGTAAGTTTTTGCCAGAGTCTTAAAATTGCCCATCAAAACACCTAATGAACAAATTATGAGCGCTGGTTTCCGGCCAAATCTGGAAGTACGATGACCATTTAAATAAATTAAAGTGTCTATTTGAATAAAATAAGAGCCTTTGTCTTGATGCATCTGATATATATAACATATAACAGAAACACAATTTATAATAATTTTGATCGTTTGTTCCTGAAATTTTTAGAAACGACTGTACCGATTTGAACTGAACTTTCACTGATAGATAACTTATATCGATAATGTATGGCGTAACAGTGACCATTTCGCCTTTTGTTATTGACTGTACTATGATAAAAATATCTAGAGGTAACACAATTACTTTTATATCTTGAGCAAATTTCTATTTATAGGTTGGCATTTATTTTATTAACACTTTATATACGCAAATAAATTATTTACGTCCGTTCAAAATTCATTATATATTGAATAATAGTATATTTTACTTAAAGTTACTTTTACGAAAATTTTTAATTATGATATTATTCCTGATTCCACAATCTGTACTTTTAAGACTTTCATTCTTTTTTTTTGTTAGACTAATCTGTATAATCCGTCAAGACCGTCGTATATTTTAAGAAGAATCGTCTATGGTCGATTACTTGCTAAGTGTATTTTGTACTATTAAAATATAATTGTTAATTTAAATAATAATTTTATTTAACTAGCGGACCCGGCAAACTTCGTACCGCCTAACAATCTATTTTTTAATTTTTATTTCTTTTTAATACTTATTCTGCTATTCGGGATGCCCAGTCAGCTAGTAAAATAAAAAAAAAGATAATTTATATAACACCTAATAATTTTAGTCACTAAAACATCACATTGAGAATTACAATTTTAGATTTTTTTATTTGATACCTACTTAATATATTTTTATTATACTAATACATTTTCTTTTACTAAAAATTTATGCTATTCAAATTCAAATTGACTTTCAAGTATCATTAGGAATCGATTGTATGGGAGTATAAAAAAGTGTGGTTTTTAGATGTATTCAGGCAATTTTTAAAATTTTCCTCTCTCTAACAACCATCCTCATACTTCAAGGAATATTTTAAAAATTAATTAGCGAAATCAGTTCAGCTGCTCTCGAGTTTTGCGCTAAGCAACACATTATAGATAAAAAAAAGTATTAATATTGTGAATTGACATCTCTGGCGACATAATATACGAGTGGCACTTGACAATTAATTGCTAGATTCGAATTGCATTGCGAATCTGGTAGAAAATGTAAACACTCCGTGATGGTGGCCTCCGTCCATTGAATTAAAAAAAGTGGACAAATATATTGAGTAAATCTTGATGACTGGTAGCTTTTATTTCTAAAATCTAATTTTACAAGATAACTTACAATTATGATATTTTGACGATATCCAAGTATAGATTGCGACTTGAGTCACGTGTTTGAAAAGGGGCTTTATTGTTAGCTGTTTATTTATGTTTATGTTCTTGAAGTTAAAAATAAATGACGAATTACGGCCACGGTCTCTAGCACAAAGCTTACTTTCTTGATAAGATTATAGACAAAGGATTTACTGTGTAGTTACTAATTGATACCTTACTTATAAATGGTTTCCATAGTAATATGACCAATTTGCATTTAATTTAGCACCTTTACTAATAAATAAAAGTGATTATTTTTAATATCAAAATAACAACTTATTGCTAATAGGTACAGGTGAGTGTTCACATAACAGATTCATAAATTACATTTTCTTTGTCTGTGTTTGTTGTTGTTCGATTAATCTCCGAAACTGTGCGATTTATTACAATGGGCCTGTTATTAGTAAATATTTGATATAATAAAAGTAACCTATGATACGCTCCATCAACTATCAGCCACTTTAAGTCCCATTAAAATCGGTCCATTGGATTACTACTCGTGTCTTATCAAAGTAAGAGTTTTAAGTTAAGTAGAAAAATAATAATTTTATCGTACTTAGTATGTTATACAGGTAAATAATTAATCAAGGTTCAATTTCGCATAAACACGTTTCAAGTCGGCTAGCACCCAGTTTCTCAAACATTAACGCGAGTACATTAATTATCACTAGATATATAAGTACAGTTGCAATAGGTAGGACCACAAAAAACCCTAATAAAACATACCAACTAAATAAAAACTTAAGAGTTACAAGACCGGTTCTGCATTCGTTAAATAAATACACCTATTTATTTAACTAATTAATTACGGCTATAAAATTAGGCACATGTTTCTACTGAAAGGATTTAAGTAAACACGAATATAATAGTGATACCTATGGTATAACATGGTACTTGGACAGCAAGCCAAAAGTGGCCTTTTTATTTATTTATATTGGTCAAGCCGTTCTCCACTTTTAGCGAGTCTGAGAGAGAGTTTATAATGTCAAAGTTTTTAAAGTCTTTCAAAGTTTAAACGATATTAACAGAAATGCAATATAAGTTTTTAATTTGACCGTAAGCGGTTGGATCGATTTTGATCAGATTTAAATTAAAGTACTACTTTAAGTTTATGAATATAAACTTAAAGTAGTAAAAATATTGTAGGTATATATAAAATAGACGCGGGTGAAATCGTGGGAGACTGACATATTTAAATACGATAATATTTGTTACAGTATCACGTCTTAAATCGTAAAAAGTATTCTAATAAGTCTCATTTCACGTTGTGTTTTGTTATTATGATTTACGAGTTCACAGTAATATTGCAATTAATATGGTGTTTTGACACGCTTACTGGCAATACCACCACACATAGAAAAATGTTAAGCGTAAATATTATTATTTTGAATAACATAAATAATTAAGAACTTTCTAATGATGCAGAATATACAAGAACAATTATTAAGATGGAATTAAATGGATATACCTCCCCGACTTGTCAACCTTGCCACCGTCCGAGGGGCCACGAGATTGCGTTTGCAAGACTACTACGTCCCCGAAAAGAAGAAGGCCTTAATTTGACATAAAAATATTTTACTTATTTCTTACCTATCACAAAGCCATCCATTTATGAGCATAGAAATAGCCATACCTATATTACGAATCATTCCAATAAAATTCGTTCTCCAAGGCTCACACGCCATATCCAACTGAAAAAAATTCTTAATTTATCTCTTAACAATTAAATTAGTAAAAAGTCTAAGTAATCTACACTAATATTATAAAGATTTGATTGTTTGTTTGTTTGCATTGAATAAGCTCCGAAACTACTTGACCGATTTGAAAAATGCTTCCATTGTTGGAAATAGGAATCCTTGCTGAAAGTTCAATAATATAACCCAAGGTGTAAAAATCGATATGGACGTGAGCGAAGCCACTGGCATTAAATATTTTTAGGTATACTTTAACTATTATTTAAGTATTTATGCTGTTGTAAAAATTTATGTATTATGGGTGAATCTGTGAAACTTAAAAGGAAAGCCTATTCTTGCGTGCTATTTTCAGGGACAGGGCGTGTCTAAATTATTCCTAATGTTAATAAATATATTTAATTACGGAAACAAATAATCTGGCGATTTGTTACGTAAATGTTGTAATATTGTACTGCTTTTGCAGCTTATTAGTATGTACTTTGCATTTAGCACCAGATGAAAGTAAATAAAGGCAAAGAGATAAAGATGAACAATAGTTAGAGTAAGTAAAATAAAAATGAAATATTTGCTGAATAAAAGATTATACGATACGCTGTAAAAAATTCGATTATTACTCTGAGGATTTGGAAACTTTTAACTTGAAATATTTATATAAAACTATGAATTTAGCGCAGGCATTTCGACTATTAAATGTGGTTGGAGGAACTTCCTAATAATTTGTAAGTTCCGTCCGGGGCACGAACCACCGTTCATAGGTGTAAAAGTCGTGAAGTGGGGTGTGGGTTTCGATTTCAGTCTATGAAATTCCGAAGTTTTTATTCATGTACTGGTACATATTGTAAGATGTGACTACCATACTCTGATTTGTCGATCAGCATTTTAAAACTGTCAAGGCTGTCTGTACAAAATTTTTTTTTACAATTCTTAAAATTATATTCAAAGTTAAGTCACGTCTTGGAATACGTCGGCCATCAGAATGTGTTACTTCTTCCGGATAAACTTTACAGCAGCAAGTAATAACAGTTGTTTTCTATGCGGGGTTATATCATATTAAAGTTAGACGGAATGATCACAAATAAGCAATATTTTGTAGTTCAATTTTTTACATCTTGGGTTATAATATAATCTTGGACTTTTTGTAAGGATTCCTATTTTTGAAAATATAATATATCCTATAGCCTTCTTCGATAAATGCCCTATCCAACTCTGAAAGATATTTCAAATCGGACCATCGCTTCCTGAGATTAGCGCGTATTATATGTATAGATGTTCAATATTATTTGTCCATTGTACTAGGAATAGAGTAGTAAATCAGAAGGGCCAAATTAAGTATTATTATATTACTCGAAATAAAAATAAATAAGGCCGGCAGCAAAACGTCACAACGTCAAAAATGATATAACATTGCTAAGGTCTTAAGGTTGGCGCAACTCGTCTTCTAGATCTGCCGATCTGAGAGGTGCCCATGGACGACAGAAATCGCTTGATATAAGTGAACTGTATGCTCGTTTGCCTTCCTTGCATAAAAAAGTATTATATTTCCACATACCTCACCTACAACGGTGTCGTTACTTTCGTATATCCATCTGGTACAAGCAACATATTCTCCAGTAAAACTATTATTAGTACAAACATCACCCTGCACGAAGCTGTCCTTCAATATTGGCTTCAGACATTTACTTGGAACCGTTTCAGGCCACCAAGAAACTAAATACTCTGGATTTGAAGTTTCGCACTCCGGTATATAACACCTATGAAAATATAAAAATTATCTTTAAAACGCTTCAAAAATAGGTATTTTATCCTCCTTATCGTGATAAATAGATAAATTCAGTTACGGGTATTAAATTAAATATACCTACAGGCCCTACAGGCCCTACGATGTTATTGGGGTAATCGAAAAATTGTTACGAAATGATCAGTTAGTCAACAATAAATCGTTTTATAGACATAGTAATGCAAAATTCCGAATGTGATTTACTCATTTATATAGAAATTTATCTCTTTATCGCAATAAGCGTACATTAAAAAATTAATTCATAATAAAAAAAATAATAATAAACTAAGAAAATATCTAACACCTGAACTTTATAGAATTTTCCTAAGAACGGTCTCGTTCACGTAAACTTTCAAATTCGTTTAGAAGCTACCAGTCCACAAACAGACGTGTCAGTTATATTATAACTGCTCTGTCTGCTGTTGAAAATATGAAATAATTAAATAAATTAAGGATATATATAGATGTAATTCTTAAATTTTAGTAGTAAATAGCAATATTTGTTATTAATTAAAGAAATAATAGTAAAAATAAACTAAATGAACTTGGGTTTTAAAATATTATATTTATGGAATAATCCAATGTCGTGTGTTGACGCAAGCGGCAATTCAAAGCTTGTAGAGTAAAAATACACTTTGAGGTCTTTTTATTTTCTATATTAAACTTGAATTATCAATTCCATACAAAAATACAAAGTTTGCAAAAATATTGCACTCGTATTCTGTTTTAAGAAAAGCGTAAGTTTAAATTCAATTTCATAAAAGCTAATAAGGATAACTAGAAGGACACAGAACCAGTAATTGCATAAATATTAACTTGTACGAGTTTTAACGCATTTGTAATGAGTTATGTCATTGAATGAAGGGTTAAATCAAGTATTTAGCTCAAGACGATTAGTGTCTTAGCTATCTGGTGCTTCTAACTTGGTATAATACATATCAATGTTACTTAGTAATCAGTAGTATTTAAGTGAGGCCGATCCAGCGATATATAGGTATATCGGAATTTTCTAAAAGATCTTTATTTAGTCAATGATTATTAAGTTATTTAATTATATAGAACCGATTGTGATTAATTTTGCTATTCATTTTGATCTTAAAGGATAAATGAGAGCAGATAGGATAAAAAGCAAAGCTTTTGTATGAAAAAAATTACTGTTATTAAAACTTGCTAACTTTTCAGAAATGTCAATGTTTAAGAAAGATATTTTAATGTTTCACACTATACCTAAAGCGGTGAAATCGGGATAACAAAGATTATAGAGAATACCAATATCTTGGTATAAATAAAGGAATAATTTATGTTAATTATTTTTTACTGATCGACAACGAGAATTGGTTGAAAAATCAATATCAAAGCAAGCTAAGCCAAATTTATGCTTATCACAAACGTGTTTAATGTAAGCTAATATCAATAAAAACATACACTGTTGGCCCTTTTGTTAGTTTTTCTTTAATAATAGTAGATAACGCAGTCCTGTTTCTCATGAATGCAATGGACTAATATGGTACAAGAATGGTAGAGCATTCACTTTCAAAATTTTACTTCTTATTAATCTTGGAAGAATTTAATAAACATTTTAATCATTCGTACTTTTGTGTTGTTTATAAAACTAACCATCTAAGTAGAGTAGTAACGATGTTTTGTACCTATTATACATATAATTTTATCATTATGTGATCCGAATTTCCACAGATTTTTGGACCAAAATATTACAAATATTTCTTAATTTGCGGTATGAACGCTTCATTGAAGACATTAACGTTAGTTAAATATTTTAAGTTACTCCTTTCTATTACTATTACTCCGCGATTTGACTTATAACGCTTTAGGAAATTATTACAATCAATATCTAATACAGTATAAACAACATTCTTCACCTGTATCCAATATCTCCTGCGATGAAAACATAATTAACATTATTCATGGAAACAAAAATAATTGGTAGACACGCAAAAAAATACTGTAATACTTGATATTTGCCGAATTTCTCCAAAATTTCAGCTACCACGCTTTGCCCTTTGTCACTATTCATTTTGTAATTTTCCAATAAACAATTTGCAAGAAAATTAAACACAGTTTGTAATATTACTTAGAGGTACTACATCTCGCGTGTTTCGTTAGGCGTCCCGTTAAAGACTGAATAAATAATAATTCCATCTTGTTACAAATATGTGTTTATTTACATTCACTATTTATTCATAATAAAAGTCACGTTTAGAAAGCTTTAGTAAATTAATCTTTATTATATTATGGGGAAGTTTAACGTATGATAAGATGGGATGGTTTGTTTTTTTTTAATCCGCATGTTTTAACTACATCGCTTCCACAAATATTATTATGAGCGCGTCAATCTTGTAAATATTTTAAGTACTTAGGTGTGATACGTATTTCGAGTACAGTCTATAAATAATGGGATACCGAAATTAAAATAAATAGGTTGCCACTTGATAATTGAAAAATTATCATGTCATGTGACTGAGATATCACGTAGCATCAGGTCATATTAAAGCTCATGTTTTGATAATGCCATAAAAATATAGTTTTTCTAATTTTTTAATATTTATTATCATAATTTATAGTAGCCGTAATGTAATGTAGCCTGTAATGATTTTGACATTTTTGATTATTTGTCATTAAGATGTAGATGATCATGTTAATATTAAACTTGTTTGTATGCAGTTCGCGGTCCCCGCGTCTTATCCTGGATCAACTTCATATGTATATACACTATTTTAAAGTGGATGTTATTTATAAAATTAAAATAGCCTTAGGTATTTTAGCCTTTAGCTATTTCTCAATGAAATTTTTGTTAAAATTGATCCAGGCATTTATGAAAATAGACGAAATGCGCAGGGAAGCAAAATTTTGAAGATTGTTTTGGTTATAAGTATCGTATATCGTGATGTGTGGTATCATTTTGATACAAACACACATCATAATTTTCTATACATATAAATGAGTATACTAAGTTGGCGTTCTTGATAGTTTAGATAATGAAACACTAGTAACTAGTATTTGCTATTATAATAATGGATATATGTAATTAAAATACTTTTAATATTCTTATTTACGTCGAAAGCACTTTCACTAATATTTTTGTGGTTTACGCCTGCAACTAAGCAGATTTTATAAGTAATTTTCACTTTTTATATAAAAGATGTTGGTATATTTATTATATACTAATTTATTTCATAACAACTGGAAGAATATGTATAGAGATAATTTAATAAACACAATGGAAAAAATTGCAAATTAAAGCTTTGTTTGTCCGTTCTACGGGTATTGCACTATTTTTATAACAACGTAACGTAATACTAATTATTATTACAGCATTTATTGTCCAGAAATGCGAATGTTCTAGCGATTTAATGAACTTTAATAAAAATTATGTAATAAACCCATTTAAATGTGTGTAGGATCAAAATAAGAATGTTAAAAATAAAAAAATTGGAAATACATAGTTATATTTGCAATTGTAACTCAGAAATTTAAAAATAACAATTTTTTAGGAAGTTTTGTTCTAATTTGTGTCTAATGACATATTTAATATAAAAAATAATTATGTTTAATTGTATAAATTTATACACTGAAACAATAAAAGTATATTAAAGTTTATTATATATAAGATTAATAATTAAATATATTATTATTGAAAGTCCTAATATTTTTACATTATAGACCTTTGAGCTGGTTCTGTACGTTTTCTCTTTGTTATATACATAATTACTCTGTCCTTGAGGGCTATATGACCATTATTAGAGCTGTCATAATACGATTGTCAAGTCGCAAATGTCATCACTCATCATTTTGTTATAAATTGTTTATCTTTCTCAGTTCGCACGAATGTATCTCCTAGGATTATTATTTAACTGGTGCAAAAGTATGTTGTGAAAAACACAATAAAATGTAACAGGAACAATAATGGAGATACCCTTTTATATATTAACCTACAAGTGTAAAGAAAAGTGATAACAAGCGTGGCTTCTAAGATAAACAACATGAAGTTACAATGGTATTTTGTTATCATTGCAAGTCTATCTCAAGTTTTCGCTCAGAATGAAGACTGTTCGAGAAATAATACCCGATGTGATTACAAGATCAACATTCGTCAGTTGTCCCATACTCTGGCAAGTAAGTTTAACGAAATTGTTATAAAAGAATTAGGAAGTGAATATACGTCACATTTGGAAGTCCGAACAGCTTACAAATCAAGTAGTTATCAAAGTTCTGATAGTAACCTTTTGTCGAATATAGTGGATAAGCTCAATTACAAACTCTCATCAGCTATGAACATTCTTTTAGAGATGAAAGCAAGTATCAATCTAAATACTACATCATCCTTTACTCATCCTTGTCCTTTCAACTCCATCCGAAAATCTGTATTTGTTAAAACAAGTTATGTATCACAAGATTCTCAGACAAATATGCTTGATCGTTTTAAAGATTTAAAGATAAAGCGACAGTACTTTCTATCACATATGGATTATGCAACAGACAAAGATTGTACCAATATGCCACATTCAAATCTCAGATATTTGTATCACAAAGTGGTTCATGAGGACTCTAAGTTGATTGTATTTATCATAGACAACAGTATGAGGGCTGAGTCGTTACAACAAGCAATAAACATTGCAAAGGAAGTTGTGCATGCCTTACAGTCCAGGGATATGATTGCTCTCAAGATCACTAATATGACGAGTTTTATTAAATTCGAGGATATATGTAGTTCTGATGGTGTAGCCAATATTGGGAATGCAACAGATAACAACAAGTTACTATTCCGTGAATATCTTTCTACTATAGATTTTTCACCTACAAGTCTTCCACCACATATAATAGGAAATGAATTGAAGAGTCTAATGAATCAAACACATTTGCCTAAACATAAATTATTGATTTTTCTAACAGATACAAAAATATTAGAAAAAGATCTTTGGTTAAGGGTTTTTCCACATTCAAATAATGATAAAATTAAATTTGCTATAGGTTTATTGTATGAGAACTATGTCAATAAAAATTGTTCATTGGGCATTTTACATTTTGACAAATGGCATAATCATTCAAATGAACATTCAGTTATGAAAATGCATATAAATGATAGTGGAGTAATTGGACAAGTAGCTTCTGCGTTTATTTCATTATTTCCTAGTAACTATGTATATGATGTAAAAGTTGAAACTCCAGTTTGGGAGGCAACAGAAAGAGATTTTATAGTATCAATGGTGAATCCAACTCCTAATGGAATACTCGGTTTAGATTTATATTGGTCTGACTTAGCAGAGGATATAATTTATTTTAAAGGTTCTAACAGACATAGACGAGCCTTTGTTATGGACTTTTCTGGAAAAGTTCTTATGCACACATATTTTCCAAGACCTGAGGCGGTCTCTGACAAGATTAAATTCACGAGTTTGGAGAATGTAGAGTCTTATATGTTTACTAAGACTGTTATGAAAGAAATGTTTACAAATACTTTAGGTAATATTACTGTGAGTGAGGATAACTCTACAACCAAAATGACCTATTCCTGGCAGTGGGTAAGAGAAATGTATATTGTATGTATTGTCTCTGAAGAACCGGATTATAATATTTTGAATAAGACAAGTATATTTTTTACAAGAACAAACAAAGAGATTCTATTTCATAGAATAGACTTATTTCCTCCGAAGAATGGTAAAATTTGTAGGCATTTTAAACAAATAGCAACTATCGATCAGGGTACTGTCTACTTAAGTCCGTCTAGTTTTCAATCACCTTTTACTTATCTTTATGATATGAGTGATGGTCAAGAGGCTATAACGTACATGCAAAATTACTTAGCATATCTTAAGAGTGTTGCTCACGGTCTATTATCAAATCCTGGTGTTAAAAGTGAAATACAACACGACGTTGGCTTTTTAAATTCCATTTTATCATTTTATAAACGTCAACATTTACACGGCAGCCTGGCAAAATATATTGTTAGAAGATATGCAGTAACGGAGAGTGGTGTGCTTGTAATGTTCCCGGGTACAGTACTAGAATATGATTATGAACCAGTAAGGAGACCTTGGTATATGCATGCTATAGAAAATCCTGGTAAAATTATACTAACTTCTCCTAATTTGGATGTTGGTGGTGCAGGTTATGTTGTTACAATTTCATACTCAGTTAAAAGTCCTATTTACCCCAACATTGTAGTGGCAATGGACGTCACTATGGGCTTCTTATACAAACTTCTTATTGACAGTTCACCTTTATGTGCCATGTCTTACAATAAATGCTTTATAATGAATAATGGAGGCTACTTAGTTTCTCACCCTGGCTTAATGGACCCGAATAGCTCTGGGCCAATTGAGCAACAACATATTACTCACAAAGAATCAATGATCGCGATTGATATGTTAAATCATAAGGGATTTGTTACTAAAAGGTTGTGTAATAATTTCTATGATAAAACAATTCAAAGGTATTATGATTTCAATACCTCTCTGTCGTCTGTACTATCTAATGTTGTATCTGGGGACCATTGTGTACATTATTACATTGCTGCTATTCCCGGCACTAACGCTTTTATTGGCCTAATTAATGCTTCGTGTAATGTTGGCGCTTTCTGCCCTTGTAGTATGGTAGATCGGCTATGTTTAAATTGTAATCGCATGGAACAAACCGAATGTGAATGCCCATGTGAATGTAGTTCAGAACTTTACGAGTGTCCCAGTTCAAACATGACTAATTTTAATCAAAATATACCCTTATGCGGTATGATCCCTGAAAATAATAATCATAAATCTCATTACTTTCATAATGTCGCCGAAAACCTTAAGTCCTGTTTTGACTTTCAATGTGAAACTTATCTCACACATTCCGCTTGTTTGGGCGTTATGGGTTGTGAATGGTGTCAAGTCGATGCCGATGGTCAAACAGCTTTAAGCACGCCTTTCTGTACCTCACAGTCTACTTGTTTTAACGGTGTATTAGGGGCTGTTACTCCATACGGTGAGGGTACATTTGGTCATATAAATAGGGATGCCTTTGCGAGTTATTCTGCTATAGGTCCAATAGCAGGTTTTATTGTGACTGTCAGTTTGGTAATAGCCGTTGCGATATATTGTTATAGACAAAATACATCCACAGCTAGTTGCCATAACTTATACGTAGATGGGCCGGCAGAAACCTGGCACGATGCAGATGTGCAAATGAGCCACTTACCATCAGATGATATGCCAGATCTGTCTGGGCAAGATAAATTGTTACCGGCGATGGAAAATGAAGCTCCTATATCCCCGTATCGCGTTATAACAGGTTATAGACGTCCACACACCGCGGGAGGTTCAGACCAAGGTTACTCTACCATGACCCCGCATGAAGATTCAGAAGCGACTGGCTTTTCAGTAAATGATCCTACCGTTCTTTCAGACGACACCAAGTCTGATGTTAGTTTCCCCCCTCCAGCCAGGGTTAAGCCCAGACTTATACAGGATTTGACAATTACTGTGTTACCTTGCGGTAAAAATAGTGTTATAGCCCCAGTGACCGTCCATAGACATATGGAAGCATCTTAGACATGCATCTACCTCGTTTGTACATAGTTGATTTATGTTAGTTTTACATTAAGCTTATTGTCGTTGTGATAAATTAATTTGACTGGACTAAATATTGTTTTCCTATTGAAATTCCTAATAATTTTTGGTGCTGTAGAAAGAAATACATAGTTTTAATTTTATACACTACAACAAATGGATTAATTTGCAAGTGACTTCCATATTTATATAAATGTAAATATAAACAGTACCTATACGTAAATGATAATTGTTTTAGAACATTAGAGGGCGTGCATTTATAAACATCCTATAATAAAATATAAGCTATAACTTCTAATTAAACTTGTAAAGTTAAAAATAAATCATTTTCTAGAATGTACTAGAAAAGAATTTGTGCAATGTCGACAGCTAATTATTTTTATAAATTTGTACTTACTAAATGTATTTTATGATGATTTATAATAATTATAAGTAGTTAGTAAAAATTATTTTAAGTACGTTTAGATGAATCAAATAATCCAGGAGGTGTTTTAACCAAGTAGTACTTATACATTTTGGTTTAGTATTAAGTCAACATTTTTTGTTTGAATTACTTAAAAATACTATCATGTAATTAATTATTTGCTTTTAAGGAAAATTAATTGGGAGTTAAAAAAATTTTAGTCGCGGTGACAACTTTATTATTTTACTAATTTTCAGTGCGGTATTGTAAGTTTCATATTTGTTAAGATTTTTTAAACCAGAGCTAATAAATTACGAATTGCGATGAGTCGTTTCCCGTAATATGTTTTTTGTACGGTTTAATGAATTCTTGTATACTTATTATTAAATATATAAGCTTATATAATGTGCCACTTTGTATAAGATATTGCAATTAAAATCAATGTGCCAGTGCCTCTTGTGTTATAAGCTAACTGTATTGTAAGACTGAATTTGATGTTGCATTTACATTGTGTAATAAATCGTTTTTTATAATGTAGTCATTTTATTAAAACTAGCGACACAGTTTCTCCCACTCTGATTTTATATAGGCTAAATTATGACAAAAAAATTTACCCTAAGGTATTCCGTGTAACATCTTTCACTTACCCGTGTCTAGCTAAAAAAGGTCCAGTCGTCTCAGACATTATCCAGCACATATAGACAAATTTTTATAAATTCCCTCCAGGTGGATGTAGCACCGTTTATAGACGGAAAGGTCGTGAAGAGCAATGCACGTTTCGACTTCAGTCTATAAAATTCCGAATATACTCGAAAGAAAAATAAATAAGGCTGGCAGCAGATTGCCACTAAATAACAAATGAGCTAAGGCTTTAAGGTTGGCAACGCGTCTCCTAGATTTCTTTGTCTCGGAGGTGTCCACGGACAACAGGATATAAAAAAATAGACAACCAAAAATCCTACAAATTGTATTTTTGTTCTAATTACCGTTTATACTGTGATACGTAATAAAATGATATAGTTATAGACAAGTTAAATTTATTTATTGAAATAAATTATAAGCAATATACCATCCCATAATTATTTTCCTGAAGTATTTTATCTCTTAATTACTTCGCTCATAATGCGTTTCATGTGAGTTTTCAACCAAAAAAAAATTCAATACCTAAGTGGTCCATTTGTTTTGGAGATAGAATATCAGAAACACGTTAAATTTATATTAAGTTTAGTGTCTGGCTTAATAACAAATGTCAAGATAATTTATCTTTATATTTTTTTATCCTGTCTGGACCAATTTTCTGAAATAATCAAAGTTATCAGAATTTTTAAACCTTCCCAAAATTTTAAGATAACTTATTTTCTATTTCTGAAACGGACATAAATAGGATGTGACGACCGAAGGACTAAGTCACATATGTAATTAATATCAGATGCTTTAGTGACGGCTTCTATGCGATATCTTCTTATAAGGCCTGATATCAATGTCTTCATTTCCAACATTGCAAACTTTTGACCTGAAAAATAAACGTAACCCATTACATATATTTTACAATATATTTCTAACTACAAGTAGGTAGGTACTTTACAGTGTCACCAATGTTGATTTTATGTAAGATGTTGACAATGGTGATAACA
The DNA here is from genome assembly GCA_025727935.1 of Hebomoia glaucippe. Classification (NCBI taxonomy): domain Eukaryota; kingdom Metazoa; phylum Arthropoda; class Insecta; order Lepidoptera; family Pieridae; genus Hebomoia; species Hebomoia glaucippe. The sequence continues at coordinate 25,083 of JAOSYY010006043.1, forward strand.
CAGCTCTACAAACAAATTTTTTTCTTGCTGCCCCGATATCTTTAGAAATTTTTATTTTTCATGGGCCCAAATTATAAATACGTTCATGGAAGTCCTGAATGTGCTCTTATTTTTTATGATTTTCACGTATCTATTTTAAACAGTTATTGATTTGAAAGTAATAAAATTCATTTTCCCAGCCATGCTTAGGCTTCTGCGCAAATTTTACGTTTTTCGGAAATATAACATATTTTCGATATTATCCATTTTATTTAATTCGATGTATCATAATTTTTCAAATAAAACTGACAATATAAATATATCTGTTACTTTTTTTCTTGTTTTCCGATTTTTATCATGTAAAATGAAAATAACGGTTTAGAAAAACGAAAGCACATCTTACAAAAAACATTGATAGTTTCATGAAACTTGAGCATAAATATATCCAAAATCAATCTTATATATGTAGCAACAAAACTACTGTAGACCAGTAGAATGATAGTAGTCTCCCGAGGTGATTTCATTGCACTTATAATGTTGGGTGAATTAAATTCATCAATCTTACGCGCCATAACATCACATGTCTCTTTGTCAAAGTCGGTCTAATCAGACGGAGATACAAACATTTTATTAATTTTGTTTCAATTAGTAAGTACATTAAACACTTCATGAATAAATTTAGTAAAAAGATATTATTACAGACATTAATTTTATTTAATCATAATCACCTATACAATTCCTGGGTCCAGCACTGAATGGTATGTATGCGAAAGGATGACGATTTGCACTATTTTCTGGTAGAAATCGCTCCGGTATAAATTTATCTGGATCAGGATATAAGTCTGCCCGACGGTGAATATCATATATGTGTATATAGCAAATAGTGCCGGGTGGTATCGTGTAGTTATTTCCTTAAAAATAAAAACAAATATGTACTAACTAACGTTTGAAATTAGTTAACAAGTTCAACGTCGCTATATAAAGAAACTAGAAAATCCAGAGTAGAGTCTATTAGTAGAGAGAGTATTAGTTTGATGAAAAGGATTTTTTATGTATGTTAGAATATATCTCAAGGATTGCTGAAAAATCCTATAAGAGTAGGTACTAACGGGGCCGACAGACATTATCCTGTAGGTAGCAAGACACGCGACACAACACACGTCTTAAATACATTTTTTTTTATTTTTGTAAGTTTTAACCATTCCCGAATTAACTTGGACACTCAAATAATCATCAAAATCGATTGGTTTAATTCTACTAAACTTTAAATAAAAACACATACCGAAGATATTTATATATAAAGATAAGTATATGAATAATACTTTTCCTCTATGTATATGGTATAAATGGTATATAATAACCATTAAATAATAATCAATTATAGTTCTTTTCAACTGTTACGTAGATTTCCTTATTATATGTAACCGATAATAATTTAAGAATATAAATGAACATACTTATTTATAACAACGAACATAGCAACAAAATTAATTTTTTGATCAAAAATGAAGCTAATAAAAAATATTAAGGGAATTTATTCGAGTTCGTAGTTTAATGTCAAGCAATATCACTGAAATGTCTTACCCAATTTGACTTCATGATTTATAAAACGAGATATAATCGGGACGCTGGGATACAGCCGCAACGTTTCTTTGATGCAACATTCTAAATATTTCATTTCAGCCAAGTCATCCGTCGTTGGTGGGCGGTCGGAATCTCCAAATATTGACTTTAGTTCATCATATATTTTATTCTATAAAATTATAAATTACGTCTAATATTATAAAGCAATTATGACAAAGAAAATTTAGATCAAGGTACTCTTCATAACATTAGCTATCTGCTATCGAAAGCTCCGTGCACATCTGCCTAACCGCTTTAAAGTTTAACCGGAATCAGATTTTTTTTAATGCATGCATATTAAGCTGTAACGTTAATATTGCAAACTGACATTACTTTAATGGTCTGGATGAGAAAGTTTATTACTCGACAAGCCGAAGCAATAGTTAAAATTATATTACCTGTACTGTAGTGTCGTTTGCAATTTGCATACAAATAAAACAGAATGCCATGGCTGTTGTATCGTGGCCCTAGAAACAATGTATATGAGAAATACTTACATTTTAATTGGGGCAATTCTATCCAGTAACACGATTCTGAAGGTTTTTGGCAAGTAGCACAAAAATACATAACATTATATGTGATAGATACCTTCTTTTAATAATGTGTTAGTGACACGTAGTATTTCATATCATGACACTTTTTTTATTTATTTATTTACTTATTACATCATTAAAAAGATACTTAAATACTACAGTGTGCTATGAACCATAATTGGTTTTTCTGCACACCACCAATTCGTATCAGCGCGCAGCTGATACGAATTGGTGGTGTCAAGCTTAGAAAGCCTCAATGCTGGATACGGTAGAAGATAGGGATTTTTTTATATTTAGGTTTAGGCATATGCCTCAAGACCTAACCTAAACCTAAACCTAACTTAATTAATCTAAGTTGAGATGTTTGTTGCTCTTAAAATGTGGATATATTTAATTTATTCCTGAGGACAGATACACATATGTATAGATTTTATGACAAAGCGGGATATATTTTGAAAGAGAATTAATTCCTACAAAACTGTAATCCGATATTAAAAAATACGATTGTTAAAAAAAATAATAATGAACATACCTCAAATAAAAACGTATCCACTTCTTCTCTGATGCCATTGATATCTATTTTGCCATTCTTTTCATTTTGCAGAAGTAAGTCTAACATCGACAATCGACCATTAGTTATCTTATTTTCATCGCCTACAACATTCTCTATGGGATTTTTTTCTAGATACGCTTTTCTTTCGTGTATTATTTGCATAGTGAATTTATGTAAATCCTGCAGAATTTTCTTTTGTTGTCTTGCAGTTTTCGACAAATTAAACGACCATTCATAAAACATTAATAAACGGCTCAATCTGAGGACGACGATTTGACCAATTCTGTGAATTGCACCTAAATATTTATTGACAACTGATTGGCCTTCAGTCATTGATGTCCCCATTGTGGTTTCTATAAGTTTTTATACAATTTTTATCATTCCAGACCGTTGTTTACACATTATGACTAGGGTATACAAAGAACAATAGCGCGAATACTGTCTATACATCGTACATGTCTAAGGATAAATAATTCTGTTTTTTTTTTTAATTCATGGACCTACACCATCCTAATATGTTTTATTTTACTTATTTATAAGAGTTACGATAGCTGTAAATTCCTACACAATTTATTATTTACAATAGAGTACGTAATACTACAAAAGTTTGCGAATATCAGTTAAAATTTTATAAATGTAAAAGTTTGAATGTATGATACTTAGGTTTTTGCATAAATTAATTGAACAAACTCAAACACTCGATTTTTATTGATTTATTATCTCTATACATATTAAATATAGAAAACGTACCACACATCACTTGCAGAGTCATCTTAGCAGTGAGCGGAAGTAAATCCGTTTGTGTCTTATCGACTTCAATTTCAACTTTTTCTAAAAACACTTCGGTTTGTTCAAGAAACGTTTGAAAGTATTTCTTCAGTATATTAAAATGAAACGCCTGCGTCAACAGTTTCCTTCGTTTTTGCCATTTAGACCCTATTATAGAAATCGAATTGATTAGGTAATTATTATAATATACATTAATTGTAATCGATTTCCTTAAGCATTAAGCGAACTTGGCTTTATTAATATTATATTATAATTACGCAAGCATTATTTAATTAAAAGAAATAGCTACATTATAAGGCATTTAATCACATCTTTTAATCCTTTATAGTGTCTTAGTTTGAAGTATTAATACCGTCGTTTATTTCCGGGCGTAACACGAACGTGTTGAAATACGTTAATTAATATACAATATTGTATTTATTTTAAAGATTGATATTGACGAAAAAATAACCATTTTTTAAACCGTTTTATAAGAGTTATTTCGCTCCATCATGTTAGTCCAGCTGTTCTTGTTATCATGTTTCATTGCTGGTTCTTTTTTTTAGTAAACTATTCTTTCATTTAGCTGTACTATCGTGATGGAGACGAAATAATTCTAATAAAACGTTTTAAAAAATGTTTTTTTTTTAATCAAGATAGATGTTTTTTCCGTTCCATTATTAGGTGTCATTACTACTATCACCTGCAGACAAAGGTGCGCGAGAGCTACTATTTTATAAAGTTGTATATAACATGAGGAAAATACTTGATACATCTCTACGTTTGAAATGTTTCTATAGTTCAAGTCGTGACGTAAATCGCTACTTCAACTTTAGTATTAATGACAAAAGTATTTAAAGAAGAAACGGTTTAACAATTCTTCAAATTGAATTAAAACGTAAGCCGCTTTTTTAAAAATTGTATGTCCCTTTTGTCGTAATTTTTTTGTATGTGTTATACCTACTTATACATATACTATACAACAAACTATGCAGCGTCTAACTAGTATATTCTGTACCTAATAGTGGTCGGTGTCGCAGTTTTATGAGCGTTTCAATTTTAAAT
>JAOSYY010006093.1:0-15567 GCA_025727935.1 Hebomoia glaucippe
ATATACCAGTGAACATTGTAACCATATACCCGTTATGTATTCTTCATACTACGTCCTGTAACTTACAGTGAAATAAACGATTGAATATTATAGAGTCAAGATATTTATTACATTAACATTATTTATTTGTGGGATGTATTTAAAATGGGAGTCGAGCGAATTAAATGCAATTTGCGACGTCCTATCCCATGATCACGCGATGGCCCGTGGGAACCCATCGCGATAACACCTGGACCGTAATGATGACCTCTTATCACACGCAACAAAACTATTATCCGTATACAATCGATATAATGAAGCTCTCACATTGTCGCGTCTGATTGTCTAAAATGGCTACTACTCACAATGTTAACTGTCAGTTATGTAAACTTAAAACGGAAAATTTCTTCAACATTTCTAATGTTCTGCTTAACTTTTTTATTAGAACCTTCTTATAATAAAAGACGATGCTATGACCGAGGGTAAACAGAAATTCTTATTTATAAATGAAGATTTTTAAAGCTATCTCCCAGTGAGTCTCCTCAAATTCGATTCAGCTTTTTCAGAGGTTAGGTGGTACAAGTTGATTGAAAAAAACAATAATTTGTGTTGATGTTAAAAAATGGTATTTAATATTGCAAATATTGTGATGACGCAATTCGATTTCACTTCATAAATCTGCAAGTTCTCGAATGAAATTAACTGGGTCGACAGCACGGTATTGAATTATTTACTATGTAAGGTGCCTATTATCATTGAACGGTGTCGGCGATTGTCATAATATTCGCTACATTTATGCTACCTTTAAATTTATTTCTATTACAAAGTGAATGAAACTTAAGTAATTTTTTAGACTTTGGCGATACTTTTTGCCTATGACATTTTTATCAACCGCTTCCATCATATTATTTTTGGATTAATTAATTGATACAGATAGATTTTTTTTTTTACTTTTATTATAAAAAAAATTAACATTGGTTTAAAAATTTTATGTAAAAGTAAATAAAATTTTTGTTTCTTTTTAAATCTTTCATATAAATGTATATGTATATACAAATTCATAAAAAGTATATTTATTTTTTACGGAAAAGTTTATACAAATGACGCGTGGTTTTATGGGTAATTCTATAATAATAATTAAATTGAAAATCTTTGTAACATTGCAGAAAAATAAAGTATAAAATATGTATTTGTCTGTTAGTCTGTTTATTGCGGCTTGTGTCGGAAACGGTTGGCTGATTGATATAGGACTTTCTCTGGGAAATTATTAAGATTAATTAAGTTATTAAGAGTAAGTTTGTTCTTGTCATTAACGCACATACAAACAAAGGTGAAACCGCGTGGCGTCGTTAGCAAAAAGTGCATATAATATGCAGTTTGAACACAAACATATTTCCTTCGTGGAATGTACAAAGCAAATAAAAAACATTTACATAATATGCCTTTGTCAACAGCAATTACGGCAATTTCTTGAAAATGCAATTTCTATTATTCTCTTTCAGACTAAATGTGTCGTATGTCGTTTGTATAATAAAATATGGCAGAGGATTTGTTATACATTATATAGAGCTGTTTCCCGCGGTTTCCATCAGGTTCTAGTTATGTATAAATTACTTTGTATCAAAAGAAACTACGCGATTTAAAATTTTGTCGAAAATGCAGACTGAAGACTTTTTTGGCGAAACCTAATTATTTTTTTAAAATAGGTATATGTTACGCGCTATCGTATCAGCATACGATAGCGCGTAACATATACCTAAGGTAATTACAAATACAGCTATTTGCCAGAGAAATTACCTTCAAAATCGGTCCAGTTTTTTCGGAGGCTGTCACAAACAGATAGACTAAAACTTAGAGGTTCTATACGTACTTTTATATACATTTACTATCTACATAATACATTTAGATCTGTTTCCAAAATTAAGGTAACAGCTTGTCTCTAAACATTATATAATATATGATACTTATAATAGAAACACGTTTTTTTGTGTCTATTTACTTCCGGCTTTCCGAATAGGCTGGGCTGATTTTGACGAGACTTTTACTGGAAGATAGCAGATGTTATCCCATATAATATAGATTAGTTCATCCTTATCATGTATATATAAAATTAATGTCACCGCGGTGTACCGTTAGTATTCAAATAAAATATTAGTGAAAATAATAGAACCAAATGAGAAAATTAGTAACACGGCTTATATTGAACATCAAAAGGTGCACAAACAAATTGTGACGGTGAGGGTCACGCCCTGGCACTGTTTGACCCAACAATAGGGCTCATGTGTATAATGGTGGCCGTTTTGTGGTTCTGTATACGCAATTACTCTATTAGGAACCGATTTTATATCGATAAGTACTAATGCTATAAAAACTCAAGAATTTGTTTACTTGCATGCGCTAAGCTCAGAAACTACTGATTCGAATTGTAAATTTTATTGTTGGACATGCCATTGATAGACTAAGGCCTGTATATCTCCATAGAAGCGAAGCATCTTTGAAATATTTCTCAAAAATGGGAACACTGTTCTCTTTCAGAGCTTATATTACGCGCTCTATGTAATGGAACAACTTACGAATTTTGTACGTCTTAAAAACATACCTCTAACGATAACTTTCTTCTGTTCTTCTCGGTTCAGAGAGTTGTTGACTCCAGATAGCATGGTGTCTGTTGAGTTTCTGTCGGCGCGGACCTGACCATTTATTATCTATGTCACATAAACATACTAACTTTGTCTTTAAAAAATCTATATCCTCAATATGAAGAGGTTTGGAGTTAGAAGTTAAGCTTGCAACTGCGATTTGGATAAGGAAAAATATTATACATATTATAAAACATAAAAACCATAGGTAACTTCTTCAAAAATTCTAGAAGTCTAAGGCTGAAGTGAAGTCTTAAAGCCTGTTTTAAAAGTTCGAGTTGGTTTATACTATAAAATATTACTGATTATTAAGCAGTTTAAAAGCAATGTTTACTGTAATATAGAAAATATCATATATCTATGTCTGGTCTAAAAGCCTACAGCGATCAGAAATTCGTTTAAAATATCACGACAACTATGAAGTATGGATCACGGTTCCTCGGGGGGTAGCATTCATTATAGCTTAAAGGACGATTTTTATATTATATGCATTGGATAATAAATTAACCACGTTGCCTAATCAGCCACTTAGTATCCCCATAAATTCTACAGATTTATAATTATACCTTATGTTATAAATGTTGAATTAAAAAACAATATGTTTTCCCAGTAATCGGTCTCAATGGTTCAAACACATTGTTATGATAAAAGCCTTAAGGGAACCGTGAATCACGTTATAGTAGGGTCGTGTATACCTTAATTGGCAATGGATATTTCGAAATTCAAGATAAAACCTAAGACAGGCTCTTAACTACGAACTTACCAATTCTCCAAGGAAGCTTATGTATCCAATAGCAAGTTTGAGAGTGTCCACTTTAGACAGTCTCTTCTCATACGGTAGTGTGGGAATGTGGGCTCTAAGACCTTCGAAAGCGTCGTTGATAGACTGCATACGCCGTCTTTCACGAAGATTCGCAGCTTGCCGCTGTTGAATCTGTTGTTGTGGGCAACGATTTCTTCGCTTATGTAGCCGCCTGTATTCTGAACTGTAGACGAAACATTCAAAATCACTTTCGCTTTTAAATTTCAATTAGCCACATATATACTACGAGCTACGAATCATAAGAATCGCTACAAGGATCTCTACGAACGGTACATATCGTGTAGACACGATTCTTACCATTAGTACAGCGCATACAGAAATAGCAAATGTATAATAGAGCAACGCTTAAAAACCATATTATAAATAATAAATGATTATAGACATATTTAAATTATTATTCTATGCATTAAAATATAAATTCTCACCGTTTTCTTGGAGTGGAATGATTTTCTTGATCACTAGCATACAGACTGCCGTCAGACAAAGACGAGTCATCATATAAAAACATATCCGAATTATTACCAGAGGCTGGCGAGTTATCTCTATTAAGAGTGCCTCCGTTGTCTATAGGACACATATTCACATTCACATTGTCCATGTTGTAAAAAATTCTACTAGTTTAATTTTAACTACATTATCGTTGTGTTCAGTACACTCCAGGTTATGAATTGTACGACTATTCAAACTGTATTGAGGTCCGGAGGGTTGCTTCAGAGGACTGCTACGAAGCTCCGCCTACCAATTTCCTCCCCGCCCACTAGTCGTCGTACAGTGAGCATTATACACATTTCTCTCTTGACAAAACGACTACCACTGAGCTGAAATATTAATAGTAAGTACTCATAGAAGGCTAGTATTTACAGATCCAAGGGAAATATGTACATTATAAAAGCATTATTGATTGTGTTGAGTCATTTGTTATACACAAAGTATAGTATGTGTTGAAACGTAGAATTTTGTTTAAGATTGTTGTATATCAGCAAGTTTATGACGCTATAAAATTCCAATAAAAAAATCTAGCAGCTTTTCAGAATTGAGTTACTGTGAGGCGGAACGACAATGTACTTCTTTTTAATATTAATAATGTGTTATTTTATTTCAACGTAAGTCCAAGACAATTTTTTTCGGCCGTTACGTATCCAGTTAATTAATACCTATTTTCAATTTCAGAGTATACGTTAATGGAAAAGAGAAAATGCGTCGATTCGTAGTCGAAGAAAATGTAAAGCCGTAAGTATAATATTAATACACAACATTTATATTTGAGTAGCGGACCCGCCAGACGTCCTGTGCACACGTCATAAATACAACAATTGCAAACTTTTTTGTAAATCCAAAATAATGTGTTTATATATAAAAGAAAATTTTTTTTGTAAATTCTTTGTAATACATTCTCTTGAACATTTAAATATTTTAAAATTTTATATATAAACACGCCTTCTTCTTTGGTGTAAGTAGAGACTAGATACGGCTTTCCACTTGTGACGATTTTCTTTTTCATATGTAATATATAAGAAAAATATTCTTATTTAATATCGTCCGTCGCAATTTGTGATGAACATGAAAAATAATGAGAATTTTATATTGCCTATTAGAAATTTTAATAATACTTATATTAAATATAAAATTATGTCACGATTTTCTTTCAGAGCAATATTCGGATCATATAGTTACAACGCTTTGAGCAAGACGTTTGAAATAAAGGACTACACTGCATCTAGTCAGTCCAACCTTATACAAATACAAATATTTAATCGAACGATAACACAAGTCCACAGCAATACAAATCCTCAGCCTCCAGTGCGCCTATTGAGGAAACTCGTAACAATGGCTATGCCTAAACAAGCGAAAACATTCAACTGGAAACCTAGTTCTTTAAGAAATAGAGCAAACAGCAATCCAAAAATGTCTACAACTAAATTGGTACGCGGTAGCTCTAAGAAAACCTAGCCATGTTCTTCGTAACCTCCATTTAACGTCACTCGATGTAACGACAACTTCCCAAAAGCGACGATTCTTTACTTTTTATCGTTTTCCTGGCAATCTATACATTGATACGCGCCTTGTTGCAGCTTGTCTGTTCTAAACGATTCTAATACATCATTTAGCTATAATTGAACTTTGTACATTACCGAAATGAATAAAATTCAAGTAATTCACCATCAAAGCCTTATGAAGTTATATTTACATAAAACATATTGTTCGTTTGAAGAATAGTTATTTCTTCGCTAATTCTGTAATTTATTAGAAAATATATATTCTAATATTAAGCTCTATAATTTTTCTCCTTTTCTTCATTTAACGAGAACTCTCAATAACACCTAACGCCCTAAGCGTCACTATATAGATTATACACTGTATTACTTGCATTCAACTATTGCGAAGTTAAAAAATGTTATCTCATTAACAGTATATAATTTAGAACTTGATAAAAATTAAATATTTAACTAGTAATGTTTTATTTGTGCTTTGTTGAACCAATAAAAGTTAATATTTTATAATATTTTTAATTTCCCTCCATTTGTGACAGTTATCACTTCTTGAACTCCTCTGCTGATAGGCTAATAAAATTCTTTATGTTTTGTTTATTTTAAACCTAAATTGTATATTCTACTATAAATGGCACATAATTTAATCTAAATATAAAATCAGTAGAAATCGCGTATCTGTACATTCAATAAATTGATCCAGAAATGATATCAATCAAGTCAGTGAGTAAAAGCACGGCCAAAAGCCATTGTATAAAGTTTAATTAGTGTAACAGAAACAGGTGATGCATTCACAAGGTATTGTCCAGTCCTTAATGGCCCTGAACTTTTGGGGCACTGTTACCTCAGATAGACATCAGGGTCCTTAAAGATTTTAGGGCCATTCTTGTGTCTTTCAAAATAATATGTACGAGAAATTCAAACTCAATCAATGCCTTAATTTAAGTTTATTATCAATAAAACATTTTACACTTATCATTTATAATTATTGAAGAAACCTGATTCCAATATTGATAGCTCCAAAGAATATTGACAAAACAGCAATGAAGATTATTGCTCTAAAATACCTGAAAAAACGATGAATAGCTTAAAAATAAATATCCAAAATAAAATAATTTTCAAATCGTAACTGTATGAGAAAATTTATAAACAACTGTCTTGTACATAATGAAAATTTCAAATGATATTTAAACCTAGCAATGCTCAACATGATACAAGAATTAACCGTAATCTTAAATCTCCTTTATAATATAAGTTATCTGCCAGAGTTCCTCGCCAAAATTGGTCGAGCCGTTTCAAAGGTAAGCCAGAATATATAGACAGAATTCCTACTAAGTATGTCAGTGATAATCACCATATTTACTTGCATATGAATTAAACAAAAAAATATTTAGATATCAGAGACTTTTCAATTTTATTATATACCCAAATAAGATCAGACACTCGATCTAATAAATACCAGTATCTAAGATAGCACATAATATACATATAAAAAATCAATAGCAACTGTGTGTCTGTAATTTTAATGAATTTATGCAAAATAATCTGATAGACAATTACATGTGGTTGTCAAAAAAAAAGGCAAGCGAAGCCGCGGGCATAAAGTATGCCATGATAGTTTTGCAACGACACCATGGCCTGCGGGCCGTGTAAATTTCAGAAAGCCGGGTAGATTTCTGTCGATCTTCCTCCTAGTTGCAGAGTAACTATCGAAACGCACCACATAAGAGGCTAGAAGTAAGCGCAACGCATTACCTCTTCGACAGAAAAATAAAGTAGTAAATAATAGCATTATTTATTAAAACAATTACCAGGTGAACTTAGATCTTTTGAGGAGTCTAATTATACTTTCAGTCTGCTGTCGAGTTGCGGCTATATCACCCGAATTATCAATCACAAAATGTGATTTTGCCACTTTCATTTCCAGTGGCATTTGACAGCTTATTCTTTTCATAGCTACAGCTTCAGAGAAATCATTTCGTTTGCATAATCTTTCCAGTTGTTGATGATCTTCGCTAAATCGTAAATTCATTAACATTATTAATATGTGATCTAACTAAAATTATATATCTGATAAGTTATTTTATTTTTTATTTATATGTCTAAACTGCTTAACTAATAGTGATGATGATATAGAGTGGGATAAGAGTGTTAAATTATATATGAAAGTTTTTGTCGTATTTTTCAAATTGCGCTCAATTTCAAAATCTTTTTCATAAACAATTATTGTAATCAGTATATTTATCAATTGTTTTAAACTATTTCTACAAAGGGTGGCAGAATGTATAAGAAACAGAAGTGCTGCATCTAAAAGCTAGGCTAATAAAAACCTCAAAATACGAAGTAATATTTAAAAAATCTTTAAAACAGTTATACTTTTTCATATGCTGCTATGAATTGTAGTCGAGTATAATCAATTTCAAGGCTTTTACTTTCATTAATTATTTAAAGCAAGTAGGAGCCTGTTCGATTATTTATTACTAGGAGTATTCAACATTTTTGTGATGGAAGTTGAAATATGTTTTATAGGACTTTATGACCTTTCATATACGCCCAGTAATAAATGACCCAGACAGAAATTGTAACGCTTATAGACCTTAAAAGATTTAATTATAGTAATATACAATTTTTGACTAGGTAGGGATCAAACAGAATCTATTAGTTTAGTGGAAAGCATTCTTTGATGCTTGGATCTGTCTAATACACAAAGAATGAATACAGTAATTGAGAAATACTTATAACTTACCAAACAACTGTAATGATTTTATGCATAAATGTCAACATTTTACCAGTTTCGAAGAGTAATGGCACTTCCATAACTATATAACTGTGTCCAGAAAAGAAATAACTAAATGCCATTTTCATCATTGCACTTTGAATCCTTGGATGTGTAATAACATTGAGTTTTATTCGTTTATCTTTGTCATTGAAAATTAGTTCTCCCAGCCTTAGCCTGTTAACTTTACCGTCCTCATATAAAACCTCATCACCAAAAAACTCTTTGACCTCTTTCCACGCTTTCGTACCTGGTTCCAAAACTGAAAGAGTTATTTTACACAGATAAAATTCCGATTACTCAAAACAGAAACAATTAAGGTCTGTAGCAGATCATCACTTAATATCAAATGATGTAATCTGGCTAAGGCCTTAAGGTTGAGAAGCCGTCTCTTAGATGTATTGGTCTTGCAGATGTCCATGGGCAACAGAATCACTAAACACCAGATGAAAATATATTCACTTGCCTTTCTATTGTATAAAAAAAATATGTAGCTTGGTATAAGATGAGTAGTACACCATTTCATCTTAGAAACAAGGAAATTAGGTAGGTTCGGAGGCATCTATAACTTTGGCTCTGAGCTCCGCTAGATTAATTTCTATTTACAGCTAGTTTTTTATAATGGGAGAAGAGAATGTGAAATTCTTTATGACACATTTTAAAAAAATAACTAACCTTTTTTAGCTATTTCATCAGCATCTATAACAGCAATACCATTTTCTCGAAATATTGATAGAACTGTACTCTTTCCTGTAGCCAGTCCTCCAGTCAGCCCCACGATGAACATTATTGATAAAACAGTTCTGTAAGCCTTTTTTAAATTTTTACAAAGTATTTTTATAAAAAGATCTTGAGTAACAGCGACATTGATTACAATTAATTAATTACTTAGATTTATTATTTATGCATTATAAGATCGTTAACTTTGTACATTACAGACGTTCAAATATTATTATATAATATAATTTGATTACTTCTACGATTTTTCGAGACAAATATACCAAGTATTTTATTATATTATTAATAAAAAATTACAATTAATCTAAAGTAACGTAAATGCTCCTGTGCAGTGTGCTGTCTTTTTAAGACACAGATTAGATTTAGATATTTAATTTATTGAAATTGAAGAGCTCTCTTTTTACCTTTGTTTTTTAGGGAACGTTGTTTCTATTAGTAGTCTGTTTAAAGTGTCACTTCTTATGTCATTTATTACATCAAAACACAGCTGATCGCCACTGAAAATATTTAACTTGTTCCTTTCTACGCAGTTCGGTTGATTTCGTCTCGGTCGTGAATAATTGAACATTTTCCTTCTCTTACTGAATAATTGATTAATGATGACTGCAAAGTTATATAGAACTATAACTATTATCGATTAATTGAATCTAACTGAAATAATAGCGTATCAAAAGGATATACATTATTTTTTTACAATATGATCGACTATAAGTCAAGTGGTCATTTACTTGCAAAATAATGTTAAATGTTGACAACTCCTTTGGCGTGTAAAGGAATTTTCTTTGTTTCTGAATTCATCTCTTTATTTTCGTCATTTGGTTTGTAAACTATTTTTGTAAAACTTTCTTATGTTATTTGTTAAATTTTATGTAACCGTGAATTAAATCTCATTTAATAAATTATTTTTCGTTATGCACATGAATTCAAGTAATACAATTTCAAATTTATGTTAGGTAAAATTGTTAGTATCTAAAACTGCGTTTTTATGAGTTTCATTAGTATTCTGGGCCAAAGTCAAGAATGTGAATCGTGAGTGAGCTCTTTGTGTAAAAATTAGACGTAATTTTTTTTGCAAGTAATACAAAGATTAAAATAAATATGGGTCACTTTAGACGTGATATTACGTATAGTGCTCTGAACAACGAACCAATACCACCATTAGCAGCATCTGCTGAAATATCGAACGCTTCACCAACTGTGATATCTTTAGATCACGAACACGACGATTCTACCAATGTTATTATCCACAAGGTCCCACAAACAAAAGGTTAGTCTGCATGGTGTTTTTTTACGTATCAAAAAACATCTTTTGTCATCTGATCTAAACTTCAAACTACTAAACTGTATCTGACTATATTTGCAGGAGGATGGACACATATACAAGATTTAGATTCATTTTTTACAAGAATGTACAGATATTATGTCAGAGGAGGATTTTATCCAATGATAATGTCGGATATATTTTATTTGTTGCAATTCATATTTATTGTGTGGTTTTCAACGTTCCTCGTACATTGTGTAAACTATCAGAGATTGTTTAGAAATGATCCGAGTGCGAGTAGAAGTGACAAACTCAGCTTAAGTGATGTTCTTTTATCCACATCCGAGTGTCGTGCTGGGATTTCATGGCAGTGGTGAGTCTCTATATATTGAAAAGTCTTTGGAAAATGAGAGAGTGATTACTTGGTTTGTTAGACAAAGAATGAAAGGAGACTTATTTTGATATGTGGGTTAATGATGTGGTTAGTTTAAAAGATAAATTTAGAAGTTATTTAAGATATTGTGTTTAAAACATAGTGTAAAGATATAGATTGTAATAGGGATGTTTGAGTGGGTTTAATGTTAGAAGTCAGCTTAGTGTGCCAGCTAGTACTTTTATGGAAAGTTAATTAAAAACAGGTGATGTATAATAATTGAGTGTGATAATAAGTGCCTATTGTATGTTAGTAAAGTAACACTAAATTGATATGATTAATCGTAATAGTCAAGTAGATTTGTACGGAAGTAAATTTCATAGTAAAAATAGTGATATTTTAAAGTGTTATTATTTTTAAAATATACTGCGTAGCTAGTAGAAGCTCTTTTCAATCGGTTTGTCTGTCTACAGGTGGTGTCTTATTGTATTGTGCTCAATTATTTGGCTTATGAGGCTAATAATATCAATATACCATTTATACTACGCCTATGACACGAAGTTATTTTATAATAATGCTTTAAGGATTAAGGAGGTAATGGCGGCTTATTCTATTTTATTCTAGTTCTATTATAGAGATTCCTCAATAGTTATAGTTTTGTATATGTATGTTATTTCAACCGTTTTAAAATGTCCATCCTATCTTATCATATTCCCTACTAATGTAAAAAACACGAAAGTTTCTAAGAATGTACGGATGTATGTTTGTTACTGTTTCATGCAATAACTACTTATACTTAGCCATAACAAATGCCTGGTATATACATAACTTTTTATATAATTGCAATTTATATCATCGTTAGAGATGGGTATTGGTCGTTTGTTAATTTTAATTGTTGTTTCAATATTATAGAGTGACTTGGCATGGGTTAATTGGACAACAATTCAAGACAGAGTCAGAGAAGCACAACCAGAACATCATATGTGTGTTCAGAAGCAAGATATAAACGAACTGGACATTTATCATAGAATACTCAGGTATATTATTTTTTTAATGAGAAAATTATTAATCTTAGAGTCCTCAACAACTAGCTAGACAGTACATTAGGAAATATGTTTAGTCACTCTTAAATAATAGAAGCTATTTCCATTAAAACTTAACTTAGTACCCCGGTCTAATATGTTTAATAAGTAATCTATAAACAAATATACATATATGAATGTGTCCTTTTGTAATTTAAAAATAAGAGGAGTTTTCTCACATCAATGTTAATTATATGTATAGATTTGTAAATCTAGTATTTTTTTGAATACTCGAAATAAATAAGGTCGGCAGCAGAACATCACTAACAATACCAAATGATGTAATTTAGCTAAGGCCTTAAGGCAACGCGTTTTCTAGATCTGATCATGGCGGTGTCAGGAACGATAAGAATCGCTTATTTTGGGCGAACTGTGTGCTAATTTGCCATTCTATCGCATAAAAAAGAAATGAGTAGTAAATATTGCTATTTTAGAAAATAGGAGCTGTGTTATTTTTTTCAGGTTTAACAATTACATGGTGGCAATGGTTAATAAGAATTTGTTACCTCTGCAAGTACATGTGCCTGGTGTTGGAGATTTTCATTATTTATCGAGAGGCTTGAAATGGAATTTGGAGTTTCTGTTATTCTGTGAGTTTAAAAACTACTTTTTTAGTATTAGTCATGTACATATAACAGACATCAGAAATATTGGCAAAATATCTAAAAATTACCAGCGTGTGTTAAAGTTTTCTTTGAGTTACATATTTTATTTTTAAATATACATTAAATGTATGAATTCGATGCATCGAAATCTGGTATTTTAAGACTTCTGTTACAATAATAAATTATACATATAATAAATCAGTAGAAATTGTTTCTATACATTCAATTAATTTACGCAAAAACAAGTTATAGACAAATACTAGTATTATACAAGGCTTCTGTTGTCACTGAGTTTGAAGCGATGTGATTCTTTTTTATAGCCAGTCCATGGAGCCCTTGGGAAAATTGTTGGCAGCTTCGTTCCAATTACAAAGATCCGACAAAAAGGATGATTTTAGCGCAGCAACTTGAGAGGCAGATATTATTGTTGGCTCTCGTGAATCTCGTACTAGCGCCTCTTATACAAGCATGGCAGATACTGTACTTCTTCTTTAATTATGCTGAGGTAACATTCCATATAAACAAAATTCATCTGACTGTTTGTAATCATCAAAATAAAAACAATAATGCATGTGGAAGTATGTACCTTACAAAACCGAAACATAATTTATAAAATATTTGTCTGTCACTCTGTCTGTCAATATTGTCTAAACGGCTGGAACGATTTTCGTGTGACTTTTACTGACATTTGATGTTACGGTGTGTAACATAGATTTTTAGTTTGTCATCATTATCATCACCGACACCGTCACCATCATCATTATCATAATCATCGCCATTATCATAACCATCACCATCACCATTATTATAATCATCACCATCATCAGTATCATAATCATCATAGTCGCAATCATCATTATCATTAGCTACAATACCATGAACACGATGCTAGTCAAGTCTATTTAAATCTAGTAAAAATAATATTTAATTCGCAGCTAATAAAGAGGTCACCAGGATCATTGGGTTTGAGGACATGGTCCCTGTATGCTCGGATAACTCTGAGGCATTTCAACGAATTGGAACATGAACTACGGGATCGATTGAATCGTGCGCACAAACCCGCCACAAAATATTTGGCCAGCTTCAGCTCGCCAATTACAACGGTTATCGCTAAGTATGTATTTGTACTTCTTCGTACGAAGTAAGCCGGGAGATGGGTAGCATTTTGGGTGACATATTGGACACAATGGAAAGTTGTTTTAAATATTTGTGCCTAAAGTGGTTTAGCTGTGGGATTTGCTGAATTAGTAAAATAATAAATTCAAGGGTCGTGAAAGCCGGACGCGTTTCAACTTCAGTCTATGACTTTCCGAATACTCGAAATAAATACAAATTAGGCCGGCAGGACTTCAATAAAATAGTTAATGATTTAATATGGCTAAGGTTTTAAGGTTGGCAATGCGTCTCTTAGATCTGTTCATCTTGGAGGGTACGGGTAAGAAAAATCGCTTACTATGGGTAAACTGTATGCTGGGTTGCTTTTCTATGGTATATATAAAAAAACTGGCAAAATAGTACATGATTCAATATCAATTAAAAATGTTACAACTCGAGTGTTAGAGTTAAAAATATTTTAAGATGAAAAAAGGTCTGGTTCGATTCCGAAACGGCTGGACCGGTATTGATGGGATTTTCACTATACAGATAAATAAAATTGAAGAATCTGTTTGTAATATTAAAATAATCGCTTTTTACTGAATGCATACACAAAATAAATATTTTAACAATTTTTGTCCGTTCGGCTGATCTATGACTGGACCAATTTTAACAGGACTCTCGCTGGCAGACAGCTAATATAAGGAGCAACTTGGACCACGTTTATTTTAGAATTTTATTATTTTTATTAATGATTTTATCTAAAATATTTTATTATTTTTCCAGGAACATAGTGTTTCTGTCAGCAAGCGTGCTTGGCGTCTTAGTAGCGCTGTCGGTGTACGACGAGGACGTTCTCACTGTTGAACACGTCCTTACCATAATTACCATCCTGGGATGCATCCTCGCAGGAGCTAGGTAAGTTCGCAGTCAGTTGTTTTCTATTGAAAATCTACTTTAAAGATTTGTTAAAACTTTTTTATAATATCTATTTAGGGCTTTGATAGGGGATGAGGAGCACCTGGGAGGTGGATGTACGGGACCGGCGCGTGGCGAGGAATTGTTCGTGCAAGTACTCGGGCACGTGCATTACTTGCCAGCCGCGTGGCGCGGCCGAGCGCACACGAAAGACGTCGCTGCGCACTTTCAACAACTATTCCAGTTCCGAGCGGTGATTATCTTCCATATCTTCACATATATAAATTACGTGGCACTTTGGTTTTCCGCAATGGCATTTTAAACTGCTTAACAAATTTTAATCAAATTTGCACACCATTTAGAATTTGGTGTAAATGAAAAGATAAGATTGTTTACTTCTAAATTTATAGTCGCAATATTATTTTATTGTTAATTATTATGTGTGTATTATTTGAGAGTCAAATTATCTTTTAGCTCTAAACGATTCTAACAGATGGCAACATCTAAATTGAGTAGGTATTCCATAGATGGCGCTGTATTAAAATAACAAACGTTTTCTTTAAGTTCCGCTTGAATAGCTTACTACAATATTGTAATTATAACAAAAAAAATCTGAATACTTGTAATAAAAATAGGCTTATTTTCACAGATACTATATTTGAATGTTCAAAACTTGTGTAAATACTGTATTAAATTCTAGGTATACATTGTTTACGAGCTGTTAAGTCCGTTGCTGTGTCCGCTTGTCCTCTTGTCTCTTCGAACGCGGTCACTTGACATTGTTGATTTCTACAGAAACTTCACAGTTAGCGTGCTTGGTATTGGGGATGTGTGCTCATTTGCGCAGGTAAATAAATATTCTTGTTCTTGTTTGTTATTAGCTTCCACTTAGGGTCCTAGCATGGACCTTTGGCCATTATCCGAGTAAAAAGCCATAAGTTACCACGAATTTAGCAGATGATTTTGTTGTCTATACTAATATTGTGAAGCTGAAGAGTTTGTTTGTTTGAACGAACAATTTTGTCTCGGAATGTTTTACGCGTTTTTAGACCATTTGCTTTTACAACTAACCGCCATGACGCTAATCTCAGAAAATCGTAGGCTGTGTTACTTTCATGTATGATAGTTTAATTATAATACGTTCAGTGTTCGCGTGAAAGAGTAATAAAAATTCATGCTAACAAACTTTCGCGTTTATAAGATTAGGAAAGATTTACTCTCATAATATTTATTAATTTTCAGTTGGACATACGGCGTCATGGTCACCCTGATTGGCAAACACCGTTGAAG
>JAOSYY010006093.1:16963-29521 GCA_025727935.1 Hebomoia glaucippe
AATTCAAGAAAACATACAATGTCCGTTGATATCCATGTAGGTAGATATAAAGTGCTTGACTTGGCAATTAAAAAATTCGCAGCGACCATAGTTACGTAGAATTAACCCTACGTAATGTTTAGACTAGATTTCAATTATATAGCTGATCCAGCAATCGTCGTTTTGCCACATGTTTTATATGCTGTATCATAAAAAAATAAAAAAATGTCTAAATAGAAAAATAAATTAGGGGTTGGCCACCCTTAACATTTAGGTTATTGTCAGGCCTTCTGAATATGTATACAAAATTTCATAAAAAACGGTCGAGCCTTTTCGGAGGAGTTCTATTACGCACACTGTGACGCGAGAATTTTGTATATTAGATTTGGATAATAAAATTAGTTCGCTCAATTGACGAAGCACTTTATTTTTAAAAATCCTCCTTCCCGACCTGACATTTCAAAATATTCAAAATATTTTACTCGCATCCGCTTTAATTTGTATGGGTAAATAATTAGTTACACATTCTAGGATATGGACGAAACGAGTGACGAAGATGACGGTCCTAGCGAATCGCCGAAGAAGGGGCCTGTGAGCTTAGCTGGCGCTAGTAGCGCTTTAGGTGCAAGTGCGTTAGGCCTTGAGCCTTCGGGGCCAGTGCCCGTGGACGAGGCCCGGGATATGTCCGTCAGCACCCTTCACCTTTACGACTTGCATCTCTCTCAGGTAAGATTACCCATATGCTGTAATTTTTATATTTATTTTGAGATTTGGAAGGCTGGCTGAAAACGAAACGAGCTAATTCACTACGCTTTCCATCTATGAACGGTGGCATGTGGTCCGGATGGACATTAAATTATGTGTAACCTGTATTAAAATAGTTTTATAAAAATCCATTCTGTAGTTTTTGAGTGAAAGTGGAACAAACATACATCCCTACATTCTTTCAAACTTTCACATTTATTACAAGGAAAAAACTTCAATATAAATTCCCATAATTGGCTTAAAAACTTTTTTTTGTTATAATGAGAGGGTTCGACGGTTAAAGACCGCGTATGACGTCACAATGTTAATTTCACTCTGCGATTTGACGCTTAACGTGCACTAGTTCAATTGCTTTGACGTGACGTCATGAACATAGCGAACGGTCGCGGCGCGTTCCTACTCACGTGACTTGGACTTTTATCAATTTTCAATTGTTTATAAATATGTTTTTAGAGATTTTCACATTGAACTGTACTAAACAATAGATATTTTCAAATTGTGTCAACAACCCATTTGATGTGACGATATAATTTTTCAGGGTGGAGGGAATGTATCATGTTGTACGAACAATTGTTCCGAACGCCGAACCCGATGGGCGAGCGGTGAGGAAACACCGCTTTTAAGACCATAACGATGGTGTTTGTCGCCCCTCGACATGCGACCCGTATGGGTTTAGCCCTGATTACATACGCTGTCTAGTCGGCATTTGCTGGGTAATATGAAAGTGAAGCCCCGTTTACATGGAGAGTTTCTCGCCTCAAAAATGAACGTTTATGGAAGCTGAATATGGAAGTTGAATACGCTCAAAGTTGTTTTTTTAATTGAATGTGTATGTTTTCCAAAACGTATGAAAAACTGTCTCCATATAAACGGCGCTTAAGGCTGGTTTTCGACAAATATATTTTTATACTTTTGTTAACAAGCATGTCATACCAGCCTCAAACCGTAAGGCGCTCTACACAAGTACAATAATATTGAATGCTCAATAGTTCTGAATTATGACCATGCGTACATTTTATTGCTCTATATTTTTGTATAAGCCTGACAATATATTCTATTACGACATAAGAAGCGAAAATATTAGTGCGAATTGACAAATTTATTGACGTAAATTATAATCGTATTGAGTATTGAACATAAAAATAACTGCGCAATATTATTGTAGACGTGAGGTGTCCTTGGGAAAAATGTTAGTGATGTTCCAATAAACGACTAAGTACAAATTCCTTCAGAAATTTTAGAAAAAATTGCAATTGTTATATTATAAACGATTTATTAAATAATGCAACAATAGTGAAACGTATAGTGAAGTAAGTCTAAGCTCTCTCCCCACACTTTGACACATTGTGATAATTTGAACATTTGAGTCGCCGTTCAACTTTTACGTTCAACGTTCAACTTCTACCACTAAAGCCTCATGGTTTTGCATTAGTGACAATAATTTCAGTAATTTCACTGTGCTAATGTCAATGTCAACTGTCACTTTTGACGTGGCTGAAACTGCCACGTGAGTGATTCGTTTCTCGTTCGACTTTCAAACACTTGTCAGTAAACAGGTTTTATATAATGTGTCTGTGCCGGTTGTGTTCATAATAAAAATAGAAACAGGATTAAAAAAAAATATTTTTCTATATTTGTAAAATATCGCTTTCGCTTCAATTTGGCTAGTTGCATTACAGATCTGCCAACAAAAGGAATATATATGGTCGTTTATGTAAGATGGTTTTGGTACGAGCACGCGAATTGTAACCAGGGCGTTCGTTGACAGATTTCCTTTATAACCTGCGTATTTACGGAAAATGTCAACGAAACTATTTTCGAGGGGTTTTATAACAAAACTACGTATTTGACATCTCTGATAGGTTTTCATCGTGATATTTTGTTTAGATACAATTTCGTGTTAGTTTAAATTGTGTGGGATTTTGTCTTTATTTGTACAAGTTATAATTTCATCGAAAAGACCGTTGAGACGTACCTACGGTTTCACGTCTAAAGTAATTTTTATAAACGCACATAGGATAGTTAGGATAATAACGGAAGTGAGCAATTTTGTACATATAAATAATGATATATTTTGTACAAAGATATATATTGAGCTTTAGAATAAAGATATTAGATTATTATAGTTATATACAGCCTTATTGCATAATATAAAATTTGCTTTGAAATTTAAAACATGATAACAATTTTCTTTACAACGTGGGTGATAAATGTTACTAATTGCAAAATATACAATTAATCAAACGTAAGAAAATATAAACATGATTTTAGCGTCTGCTAACGGAACACATTTTCAGAATTTACAGGTTATTGATTAGTATATTAGATGAAATTGTCGTAATATGTATTACAGACATACAGTTCCACAAACTTGACTGGCTAGCTCACTTCGTCGCTGTTGGGACGTGTTGCCATCTGCATGTACGAATTATTAAAATCCCTGACTCAGAATAAAAACCATTGTAAGGGTACGATATATTATCCAAGCTATTATTTTTGCCTAGACACAACTTATTCCGCATAAGGACTTGTTATTGGATGAACATTAATGCTCTTCGCGCGTTAGACAAGGTTCGGTCGAAAAAAAGTTTAAGTTGACCTTTCCGAAATTTTCCAATTTTGAGTGTGTTTTTTTTTGTTTCTGTGTTTGTCCGGACCGTCTTTGTATAAAAAATAAGTTATTTTAAGTTATGCGACCAAGAGAAATGTTGATTAATTTTATATTCTATTTTTTGACGACTACGATGGTATATCTCACGTATTTCAAATCGTGAAATAAATGTATATTTTTTTTTAATACTAACTGACACGGCAAACTTTGTTTTGCTTTAAGCGGATTAAAATTGATGAGTTTATTATATTTTTTTGCCAAATCGTATACAAATAATAAAAAAGCGACGTAAACAAGTCTTATCGTTTAGGGGTATTAAAAATATATTACGACGTATTCTCAGACCTACCTGATACATACAAAAAAAAAAACATAAAAATACAATGTTTCGAAGGCCGAATACTCGAAATAAAAATAAAAAAAGAGCGGCAGCATACTATCGTTACATAGAATTTATGTAAAAAGGCTAAGGTCTAAAACGTTGGCAACGCGTCTCTTAGGTCTACTGGTCTTGAAGGTGTCCATGGTCGGCAGGAACCTTAGTATAGGCGAACTGTATGCTCGCTTGCCTTATAAATTAACGTGAAAAGAAGTTGTGACATAAAAACTTTAAATATACAAGTGTTGTCATATAATGAGCTGGAGCCAGATAAGTTTGTGGGACTATAAGGGAAATTAATGGTATGTTTGCACATTTAATCATAAATGCAGTCAATTTAATACGTAAATTTAGTCTGATATTATTTAAAATACAATTTGCTCGTACAATAGCGTACGCGATGCGAAATAAGCAATAAAAATATAATTATGTGCCTAGATAGCAACATTTTATGCCTTGAATTAAAAATATTTATATTTGACATATATATATAAAATTTGTTGAACATATAGTACCTTTAGTGAGCAATACTAAGTATAGGCCAGCTAAGGCGTGGTTTGACAAACACTGAATCCTAAAATATTTTCTATAAGTCTTTCTATACACAACCAAGCATAGCAAAAATACAGGATGTTTGGGGACTGCTTCCGAAAACGAAGACAGGTGATAGTACTAATGACACCTTTGATGAAGGGACGGAATAAAATTCGACCCTGAGTAAAAAACCATCATATTTTAAAACGTTTCATTAGCGTTATTTCGCTCCATCATGTTAGTGTAGCTGTTTTTGTTTTCGTGCTTCATTGCTAGTTCTTTTTTTGTACTAAAGGAATGTATTTTTTATGAAACGATCGTATCATTTAGTTGTACTTACAAGATGGAGTGTAAATTATGCTAATAAAAAGTGTTAAAAATGTCTTCTTTTTTACTCAGGATCGATTTTTTTGCTTTTTGTGTCCCTTCGTCAAAGGTGTCATTAGTACTATCACCAGTCTTCGTTTTCGCGCTCCAATAGATGCTTTACATCAAATGAAGTAGGGCAGGTGTTTTCCTTATTTTAAGTCACTTAACTTATTATTAAAACGACAATACAACTATGAGGCAGCATTGACGAAAGCTCTGCAGAAGATAATGTATTATCATTAGGTAATCCATGGGTCTATGTGGATGGGACAATGTTAATGCATTTTTAACAGACAAATAGAATTCGTTATATTAATAAGTACAACTGGTGATTAATCTTAATAATATATACGCTTTATTACTTATAATAATACAAGATGCACGCTTGTTACAGTTGTACCGATTTTAATTCATAATATAAGGGCATATGTAACTGCTTATTAAATTAAAAAAGAAGTATTCGACAAAATAAAATTGAAAATGCCAATGCCAAATTTTTGTATGACACGAATTGTATTGTCTATGGCCCGGTCGTGGCTTGTCTGTGGGTACCAATATAAGTATCTCACCCGGGTGAGTTACATTAGCCCATGCATAGATCCCATCGAGTTTATGTACCTGTTTTTGGCAATACTACCTCAATCGAGAAAAAATAATTACTTAAATCGTGACGTGTTTAGTTTTTAGTAGATTTCGCTAGGTGTTTTTGGTGTAGGTGTGCCGAAGGGTTGTGGAAAATATGCAATTTAGTGCCTAATATGTCAGAAACAGTTTTGCCGTATTTACACATTTTATAGATTACGGGTTAAGTTTAAGAACCGTTAATTAAACATTGACTACGGTTTATAGAATTATTCAGGATGTAAAAACTGCTAAGGGCCGGTTGTTAAATTTAACAATTAAATAATCGTAAGCGTTAAAATGGCGCTGATCAATGTTGTAGCAAAATGCGATGTATTAACGAATCGGCGGCCGTTTCGTGCGTTGACCAGTGCTGCGTTCGCGAATTGACGTCATTTTGTTACTAAACTCCCAATGGAAATTCGTAATAATGTCGTATGATTTAAGCAACGCTCTGAATGTAACGTACGTGATCGTTAGTTTCCAACGTACGTAGCGTACGTTAAGGAATTAATTGAAACGACTGGTCCTAAATATCTCACAATAACCATGCCTAAAAAAGCTGGTCTTAAATATATGTACAAGTACATTCTGCCTTGCAAAAAATTTGAAACACGCGTTACGTGTTACAGAAATGAAATATATTTTTTAACGCTACATATTGATATTGATTAAAGTACACATAGGTAATACTGATAGATTACTCATATGACAGCTGCTCGATAAAATGCGTGAAAAATTTGTAATCTATATTCTAAAGTTTGAACTGTTAAGGCTTTTTTAGTATAACGAATAACAGGAATTGATATTTCATTTAGTAGTGTATGTCGTGAGTGATTATACATCTTCGTTATGGATTGAGGCAAACATGTTGGCAATTTTAACATGCGTAGACATGCAGCTTTATCACAATTTGGTTAGTGAACGGGACGTGGTGGAGAATAAGTTTTGAGTATTAAGCGAATGTCAGCGTACTTGCAGGATATCTAGCAAACAGATCTTGCCAATATATTTGCCGTCAGCTATATGGAAAATGGTCTTGTAGTAACTATATTGGCGTGTTTAATTATTATACTTAACAAATTATAATCAATAAATATACTAAGACTATTTATTAGTTCACTATAATCATTAATTTTAAAATAATTATTTAACTTACATTGTGCAAACGTAAAAAAATTGGTACCGACAACGAGCGCTAATAGCGCAAATTTATAATTAACACTTCTGTTATTTAGGCCCGTATTCCAACATACCATTCAAGTCAATATTTAGCATATTAAAATTTGACAAGTACTAAAACGAGACTTCAAAATGAAGTGCACGTCTTGGAATAAGGGCCATAAGTTCGGTACCAACCAAAAAAAAATAAACATAAGGCACATTTTAATCATTATTTTTCAAAAAGTTTGCAATATCGATTGCAAATTGTTTGAAATTAATTCATTATATAATCCAGATAATCGTCTCTCTACCACAGTTTTTGACTAAAACTATTTAATCACAAATATTGTAGTTTAGTTCTATGGTACGTTTGACCTCTTCTATCGTAAATTTTAGATATTCAAGTACTTCACCGTAATAGTTAACAATTTCATTTGAATCTTAATATATTTTTTAATCAACTTACTTTAAAAATTCAAGGTTCTACATGTCTTTGCTTAATATATATTTTCCAAATATCGTTGTAAAGCAATATATGAAAGTTAATTGATGCTGAATATCATCAAACTGTAGCAAGGTCACGAAACCTGATAAATAATGTCAACTAAAGTTCAGGGGTTCAAAACATTTTTACTGCAAATGAACGAAACCAATCAATGGCTTTGAAGTGAAAAGATAATAGATCTACACAGGTAGCTATGTACTTAAGAATTGTTATGAACTCCGATTTATTACGTCTTAATCTATACGAAGTTTGTAGATTTTTTATTTACTTGTAACGTTCAAAGAACAAAATATGTTTGCACTGAATGATAGCAGTATTCTGGACCAAATGTTGACGATTATATTACGAATGTCTGTCCTGTACCACGTACGGTAGCGTCAGCTGTCTCAGACAGCATTGCGTGTAAAAGATAAGGATAGATATATCAATTAATCACTGTCGCATGGTAACTTGTTAAAATTCAGTTGGTTTACACTTTTTATCACGTCTCGCTGGCCTTGCTATAGATACGTGTAAAAAAATGATTGAACGAGGAATACAATAAAATTGTTAGCGTTTTTGAAGTCCCTTTTGACATTGTTGTGTGAAATAATCCATCAATATTGAATTGTTTGTCATATTTGCATAATATCCAAAAGTATAAACGTTTCTACTAATTATTTATGAGCCTGTGTTCAATACAGTTAAGCAACGTTAATATTAGTGAAGATATATATATTATAACAGTTAAATATAATGCTTTATAATATTTTGTTACGTATATTAGGAAATATAGTCCAAAACTAGTGTACAAAACAAGTTTTTCAAATAAAAAATCATATGTTAAAAGATAATGTTGAAACTATTTAGTAGTAGTAATAATAAGTTGATTTCGTGTCGCTCATATAAATTTGAAATTTACAAATTGCGAACCTACAAGTATATATTTTTCCTACACACGCTGTATCTTGTAAGGTAAGTGAGCCGGTTTTTTTTTTGTTTGGCGCCTGTTTTTAAAGGTGCTTTATTGATTTAGATAATAATTAGATAACCTTCCATATATCGCGTACAAATTTTATCATGTTTGAATTCATATATATATATTCGGAGTTTACTCCTTAAGAATCGATTTATATATAAAGCCACAGTATGGCGATTTAACGAGTGAAATTTTACAGGTTCTCGACGTTTTCCAATTTCCCATTTCGATTAAACTTTAGTTGTGATTAAACTGACAGATTATTGTGAAAGTATGTCTTTCATAATAATGTGCCAGTCAATTGTTATATTTTCAGCGAATTTTGGTATTAAGACCTTCGAAAATACAAAGTTTAATAAATAGTTAAGGTCGCTTAAATTTGTAATCATGTACTTCACGCGAGGCGGCGCTATAAGCCTTTTTAATAGCAATATGTTTATGTAATATCAATAATTTTAAGCTTATTAATAATTTTTAACATGAAAGTGGTAATTTTTACGATGATTGTGAACTTTGTTACTTAATAAGTATTAGAAAAATGTTTGTTAATAGGGAAATGTAAATGTAACGTTGACATTTCGAGCGCAATAAAATATTCCATCACAAATAACACCAAAAATTCATTTTATTAGTGATCTAGCAAACTTACACTATTTTCATAGAGTATAATTAAGAAAGACACTTTTGATATTAATCTAATGTTATAATATTATCTGAAATTAAAAAAAAAATCATATATTCGATAATAATGACAGTTTCTATAAAACTTGACGGATTTTAAAAAGTTTCTGATATTTTAAATGTTAATTTAAAAGCTACAAAAATTAAACCATATAGGATTATGGTAGCTGTAGTGTGTTTTTTTTAATTTGTTCCTTCTTAAAAACGTTTTGTTGCTTATTGGTTGGAGTACTGTATCTTTGAAACGAATAAATAAAATCTGTTAAGCGATAGCACTCGACCTGCTGGATTTCTGTTAAGAATTTCGACATGGATTTAAATAAATCTCTCAACTTGAAAATAACCAAATTTGTATATATTTAGTGGAATTTTAATTATAAGTTCGTTTATTTTAAGTATATTGTGATATAATACTTATGTTTGACTTAAATTTTTGTTTGTATGTTTAAGTAGAATTATATCAAATTTTAGTTACATATTTTACTCCGTTTCGTGTTCGTATTCGCTATAATTTTTTAGCATAATAATGTTTTCCTTATTCAGAAAGCGAATTACAATTCATTGGAGCCTTATTCCGGTACCAATAGGAACGTCACACGTGTCTACGAAGCTGATCAGAATTGTTGAGAGCAATTGCAACTTTTCACTTCAGTACTTTTCGTTTGATTACTATCGGAGGTATGTTCAGGGATTTATCCAGCTTGTTCGTATTTCCCTCTACGTCCCGTCGAGTAAGTTACAGTAAACACAACACATTTTAGCAGAGACGGTACAACTTTTACAGATTTGATTAATTCTAAATCATCATTCTTATGAAATCGCTCTATTAACATACCATTAGTTACATATTCAGTCCCAATACTTGATTATACGATATTATTATAAACAATTTAATTAATAACGTCTGATAGCTCTATTAGAGTGTGTGTATTAACGATCTTTTAAAAATACACATAAATATGATTTTTATGATACCTGTATTAGTATTGTAATTATATTAATACCGTGTGCACATTTCCTTATATTTCCTGTCTCATATTTAAAAAATAACTTGATTTTTCTTTCATTAGCGACGCACTACGCTTTCAAACGTATTAAGTTCTGTAATAGACCTGTGTAGTTATGCTAAAATTAGGCGAATTCTATATATGTCCCAGGCGACATTTTTCTTGTATTTTCTTCCATCTAGCTGCTTGTAACTGTTTTTAAACGATCAATAAAAATCGATTAAGTCGTTCTTGAGTAGTAGCAAGATAGAAAAGCAATTGATTTTGTACAGACGATAGACTTTTCCCCTACAGTTGAAAAGGCAATACCATCTTTTATACTTTCTATCAATTTTAAATGTCGCTATTGTTTGTGGTGTCAGTGGTTTTAGTAGTGTGGGCTTCGCTACCAGTCAGCTGAGGGCGCAATTATTAAAAGTTGACAGGAAAATACATTGTATGATTAATATTTAGAAATTTTTAACTTATTTTGCTTGACATTTTCCAAGTTAAAACTGTGTAATTACACAAGTATATAGTGTATTTCATTCTAATACATTTTCACAGAAGATTAATATAATTCCATAAATAAAGTCCCCATGTGAACTGAATTACTAAGTACCTTTTACGTACAAATTATTCGTCACTAGTCTCTGCCAGCGGCTTCGTTCGCGTTCATTTCAATTTTTACACCTTGGGTTCATTAGATTACTGTATTCAAAAAACAAACAACTTCTTCAGCTTTATACTATTAGTATAGATTTTTAATCTCCCTAAATTTTTCCCAGAAACAGAATGTTATTTCCATAAACGTCGAAAGGATCGCAGTTATTTTAATATGATATGAGTATTATTTGTGTACATTTTTGTAACGAAAAATAAGTTGTATTGTTGCTTAAGATTGTAGTAATATTTCATAGACAATTTGGAAATTTAGATAAGTCGTATTTAATCAAAAGAATAAATCCTAATTTGAACTCAAGTAACGATCTGTTAGTTATGCTTTCGCGCCGGCATTGCTGCAGCGATTTTGGTGAATTTAAGTACAGATGTAGACGGAATCCAGGATGTTATAGGTTACTTTTTGTGATAATTTAACTTGTAGAGAATAAAGTGAGCTGTGTACTTTTAATGACATATATCCATGAACATACCTCTTAATAGATTTGAATTCGCTACTACAATCTATAATTTACACGTGCCGAATTCTTATTGGTCGCCAACGATTTTGTTGAATGTTGTTTCTCAAAATTCACCGGAAATTAGTTCAAGTGATAATATCATAATAATTTTGATACAAGGGAATAAGATTTTTAATATTTCAATACCAATAAGTAGCTTTTCATTGTAACATGATAAATAAATAAATAAAATACAAGATCAGTGGTTTTATTTCTATACCTCACCTAGATATTGGAAGTATGCAAATTTTAAGTAATATATCATGATGATATCAAAAAAAGTTTAAAAATTAGTTTACAAGTCTGTTAACGGTATTGCAGCTCATAGACTACTAGACTTGGCAGATCTTCAGGTACTTTCTTGAAAGCATAAGATGGCTCGTTGGTTAAAATTGCCTTTATACTATATATCGTCAATAATAAACTATTTTTATAAGCGATGTTGATTTTAGGTAAAAGCTCAGATGTTAAAATCATTAGTTGCTCTACGATAAGGTTTTCCCCGCGGCGTCGCTCGCGTGCACTCAGTTTTTTGACTACTATAAATTGACCATATAGTTTTTGGAAAGCTTAAACTGTTATACTGGTCTTCTTTCTACCCAACTCTCTTCTAATCTCAGTAAATAAACAGACACGAGGTAACCATTGGCAGGCGTTTGCTACTATGTATTTTCGATCTACTTATTTTTACTTCGAGCATTCACAAATACTCTGAAGTGTAATCGAAAAGAAGAGGTCTTATTAATCTTTATTGCCATTTTTTTATATTCCCATTAAATACTTGAAAGTTTATCAGACAAATATCAAAGATCTAATATATAAAATTCTCCTGTCACGCTGTGCGTAATTGAACTCCTCTCAAATGGCTCGACCAATTTTCGTGAAATTTTATATGCATATTCAGTAGGTCTGAGAATCGGACAACATCTATTTTTCATCCCCCTAAATGTTAGGGGTAGTCCAGCCCTAATTATTTTTTTATTTTTTAGACAAAATTTTTAATTTCTATTTTTTTAAGCATATAAAGATACATACATTACAGCATATAAAGATACATACAACCCCCAACTTTCATCCCTGTACAGTCAACCCCTATTTTTATATGGCAAAACGACGTTTGCGGGGTCAGCTAGTATAAAAAAAAATGTCTCTCGTAATATGTATACGCTCATTGAATGTAAGTGAAGAAACGGTAATATAACTAGTTTGTGTGTCATAAGTTGGAATGGAATAATAAGTATTCAAATACCAAAGAGGAGACGAACTTGCTGCTCGACACCGGCTGGTACGTCCTTGAGGTGTAATATTGCATGCATATTATTATGTATCAATATATTCGTTTAAGAAAAAATATTTTTTTGATCCTTATATTTTAATAGCCAATCTAGCTTCTCTCTGAGGTCACATTAATTGCATTTTTTAATATAGCTATGTATATACAGTGTGTTTGGGGACCGCTCTTGAAAACGAAGACAGGTGATAGTAATAATAACACCTTTGATGAAAGGATGGAATAAAATTCGATTCTGACTAAAAAAAATCATATTTTTAAAACATCTTATTAGCGTTATATGTCTCAATCATGTTAGTCCAGCTGTTATTGTTATCATGTTTCATTGCTGGTTTCATTTTTTAGTAAAGTAATGTATTTATTATAAACGATCGTTTCATTTAGTTGTACTTACAAGAGGGATCGTAAATAATGCTAATAAAAAGTGTTAAAAATATGTCTTTTTAGTCAGGATCAATTTTTTTCTGTCCCTTCATCAAAGGTGTCATTAGTACTATCACCCGTCTTCGTTTTCGGGAGCAGTCCCCAAACACT
>JAOSYY010006104.1:9579-29486 GCA_025727935.1 Hebomoia glaucippe
AAATTTGAAAGAAGAATATTCTCTGAATATATCTATAAACAAAAACTTTAAATTTTTTTCCTATATAAAAGGGTAATGTATCAACTCTCGAATTATTTAACCATATGTTTAATTAAATTTGGTTCCATGGCTTCATTTTACATTTTATATCAATACAAACGCTCAGTGAAGGTACTAAAAAATGTGATTGCTGAAGGGACTGAGCGAGAAATGATAAAAATTCTGTATGAGCTTCGTATGAGTCGCGAAATGAATCAACACCTGGCCGGAAGTGTACTTAATTAATTTGTTGAAATGTTACTCATTTATTTATAGCACGTGCCACTGTCTGTGGTTCATGGTGATCACATAAAATGTCTCGACAAAAGAAACAAATTATTATGTTACAATAATATGAATATGAATGTACTTAGAATTAGATTAATGATAGTAGGGATTTGTTACCTATAATTTTAAATAAACAAAAGAGAAATATTTTTATTATTACTATAACTTAATATTCCACACAGACTTTACTACTGTCAAGCCTGTGTGAAATACTAAGTAATATGGTAATTATAACTAGTGTAGATTGATGTATAAATTTTTGTATACCTTTCTGAATTTAACTTACTCAATTCATATTGCGAAAAATACGAAAAAAATAAAATTGTAAAACATCTTCCACGTAATATATGTGATCGGACGTTATATATATATAATACGTTATTATGAGTTCATTAAACTTCATCACACTTGTGTCGATCATGGCAAATACACGTTTAAGGCTAGTAGAAGTATTGATGTATTTATAAATTTAATACAGAATTTCACTGTTTAGATATATATACCTATATCCGTCAATAGAAACGGTCTTAAACTTTTACCTCTCTTTTTGCGACGCCGTTAATGACCATGCCAACAAATTGCCCGTTCTCGTCCACCACAGCAACTGAAACACCATCTTGAAGTGACCCGGCTGTGTAGTCCTCCAGTTCAAGGCATCGGGATTCTGGCGTCTCCAGAAGGTTGATTGTTAAATTCAAAGGCTCATCGCGGAAGAAGAACCTGTTATATGTAAAATTAGTTATTATATATTACATAATAAAGGTATTCATAAGATAACACTACCATAAACTTGTCAACACCAATTTTGAAATTAACATCTTAATATAGTAATGAACTAATTTCATGAATAATTATAATGATATAATGAAAAACAGTTTTATATATTAAATTAAAAGAATGCTTTCGTAAATTAATGCTAACTAGTAATAATTAAGCATGTTTGCGTTATGACTACAATAACATTTATATTTAATTCATTTTACAAATATACTTTTCAGGATAACATTGAATATAAACAACGCGTGATTGAATGATTAATTTATTTCTCACTGACGTTTGTCACTATCTTAAAAAATCATAATAAAGGCTCTATAAATATTTAATCTATGAATACAGTTAATGTTGATAAATTTGACAGTTC
Source organism: Hebomoia glaucippe (assembly GCA_025727935.1). NCBI lineage: Eukaryota > Metazoa > Arthropoda > Insecta > Lepidoptera > Pieridae > Hebomoia > Hebomoia glaucippe. Next base: position 11,048 of record JAOSYY010006104.1, read on the forward strand.
ACATTCATCAAATACATAGATTCATTATGGTGATATCTTGTAAATTGAAGCTAGAATTATAAGCGTAGTACTTTCGAATGTTCACATTATAGTTCAATGCCCTTAATAGGCAATTCAAATGATATGAAAATAATCTTTGTCTTAATCGTTTGTCCCAATTTTAACGTGACTATTATTTTTACGTTAATGTACTAATGATTCGGTTTGATATGTTTCTAAGATACACCATTTCAGTATTTTTAGCCTTGCTAAAACTAAGTCAAAAGGTATTTTTAAATTTAGTATAGGTACTACTTTTTTAATAACTTTTATTATAGTTATTCTTATAGCACAGAAAGAAGGTTAACTCAAAAAGTTTACCTTCTAAGGAAGTCGATAACAGATTCCTTATCACTAGTTGTGAGTTTTCGAAGGCTGTAGGAAGGTTTCGTTAAGCTTCGCGGCCGAAGATTGAGCTCTTTAAGCTGAGCTGGGAGTTTATCAGCCAACTGTAAATACATGTAACAATTCTGTAATAAAAAGTTTAAATTTAAAGCGCAATATAGTAAACCTCACGAATAGAAATGTTTAAACATTTTTTTAATAAAAAATCGTGCAATATTGTTAAGTAATATGTGATATTACTTATTTATTTAAATATATTAAATTATTTCAATAACCTTAGTAATAAACACTAGAAATAAATATATTTTTTAAATATGTTATGAATATAAATTTGTATATCATTTAATATCATATTTGGCATTGTGTAGCTTTTTAATATTACTTGTTTTCATCTATACGATAAAGAAGACATTGTAAACATTTTTGTTAAAAATTATTCAATTACATTCATATTTTCACGAACTGAACACACTTAAAATATGATATTTTGTCACCTAAACTTTATAATAGCACCTTAAAAGCGCTTGGAACAAAACTGAATGTATGACCACATTGATAGTGAGACAATGGGAAGATAGCGTCATTCCCTGTAACATGATATTAAACAATATTAAACTCATTTCATACGTTTAGTCATACCTTGTCAATTAAATAACGTGTTCTTTATTAAAACAACATATTAAACTAATCTTAAGCAGCGGCATATAAATGATGGTATATATTACTACACTTCAAGATAATTAGAGTGTCGTAGATCAAGATGATATTTTACGATGAGTGATATATCTAAATAATTTGACGACATTTGAACGTTTGTTTATAGGTATATATAATATTTTGTTATGTAGATCAAGAATATACAAACCGGTGTGTATCAATCCCCAATAATAAATAGCTATCTAGGTCTATTAAAGTAAAAAAATTAGTTTGGGGTCCCTAGTAGATTTCACGAAAGTTGATCTCATTTAACACACTTCCGTTCGTTTAATTTTAATCGTATTAATAAATAAATATAATTTAAAGTTTGTATTTACAGCGTCCACGTCACCTCAGGTACAAGTTAGTGAAAACGCATTTGAGTTTAATTAAATGTCAAAAATTCAATAGTATCGAATACAATTTTTTTAAATCTGGATTAGTTAAGAGCAAATTTACTTAACTAACGAAAGAAAATTTTCGTTGTTGTAGGTAATGATTACTTTTATGGTAAAATATTGGTAATTTATAGTCAAATGTAGAGATATTAATTATTGTCAACGGGTGCAAATTATGTTAATATTATTCCTTGTTTTAATTGTCAAGTAATGTCAATAGACTGATACATAAACTTGATTGTTATGAATTACTACTTACGTAAATGCATAGTGCATTCATAACATTCATATTCATATAAATAATATATTTTTCACAAAAACGTCTATAATTTTTGAATACACGCATTTCATTAAAAATTCTTTAAATATGCGCTGTATTTATGTTAATTCTAATGATGGTTACAACGTTTAAATTAAGAGAAGTCCTGTTACATAATAAAACCTAGATATAAAAAGTAAATGTAATTATTTTAACATATACTCGTTTTTTTACATGCATTGAATACAACAATTTATATATGGCAATAGTATTCCGCACTAATTATTTATTTAAAGTTCTAATTTTGTATTTTTTATTGTAATCTACAAGGTTTTGTTCAATACGACTGCTAACTTGCTCAAACAATTATTTACATATAATTACAAAGTGAAATAACAAACTATACTTAGTATCTCTATTAACCTAACAAGAGTGCAAATTACACTGGAATCGTGACAGTTCCAGGTCGAACAAACTATTCGGAGACTTGGTATATTTTGCATCGACTTAATACAATTATCGTGACTTTAACACTTGCAAAATTTATTCACAAATTTAGTCAATTTTGAACTCATAGCTTTAAGAATTAGGGCTTAATTTCAAGTTTACTGAAACCCAAACCAATTTAGATTGAAATAAACACCTGGGTTTATCATTTATGTCCTATAAACTGTATTGTTACACATAAATACAACTTTACCTTGGATAAGGTATTTTGCAAAAATAATGTCTTTATGCGATAAAATTAGTCCTTGCATTTTATTTTATTTGTTGTTGCACACTTAGAAAGTTTAATATGTTTAAACATTTAAAAGACAACAAAGCTTGGAGGAAATAAAAAACCTCAATGTTTTTAATAAATAGAAACTATTTATAGGAAACCTCCTTGCAGGAATTTGAAATTATATTGAACTTAAAAAAAAATGTGTGTATTAATGTCTCAAACGAATACAGGAAGAAATTCTATTAAACGTGTATTACTAATTAATTTTATAATCTATGAGAGACTAAGATCTATCGGTTATTGTCATTGTAATTTATTACATCTAAATTGAAATCACAATCATTACCGTCGTTGTAGTAGATTGACATCTCCGTTCATACGTATATAATAAATTATAATCAGAGATCAATCAGTTTTCCGTTGATTAATTATTATTAATAAATGTTGTAAGAGCAATCATAATGGTGACAAGCAAATAAATGGTTTTATTAAACTAAAATTTATTTCAGAGAGGGAACACTATATATTTGTATGTCATTACCTTTGTACAGTTATTTCAAAATAATTGTATTAATATTTTATCAAAAAATAACAATAAATTATAATTTATTGTTATTTTTTCAGATTTATTTGATTAATTGCTCAATAGGATTTTTCAAAACTACGAAAGGTAAGCTCGAATTCTCAGTGTGCGTTTATTTAGTTAGAGTTAATGTGGTGAAAAATGGGTATGCATAAGTGAAAATAAAAAAAATAACTATTAAATGTGCTGAGCCATATATGCCATAACACCTTAACAGCCTTATCCAAAGTGTTAGTTCTTCCGTCATACCTTTCCTTTTAATCTGTAGGTATATGACATAGCCTAGTAACAATGTCTTAGTAACTTTGAATTTCAAACTTATAATTACTTCAATCACTGGTGCGTTTATTAACAGAATAATTAAGACAAGTTATATAAATTTAGTTTTTATATCAGCACTTAGACATATTATACTAAAAAATACTCACAGGTGTTCCGGGTGTCAAATAAAACAATAAACCAGTACCAATTCTAATATTTAATTATAACTCTGTTCCAGGAAGTATATAAATGCTGTTAATACTTTTAAAATAGTTTATGTTACTCATATTTTTTACCCAATTTAATTTTTTTTGAAGATTTCGTCGTACTTCACCTCGAAATTTTTAAATGTTTCAGTGTTAAGTGGGATAAAGTTCGTAGGTTTTGGTACCTTCTTAAAGTTGTTTTCTGCTAAATACATAGACAACCTAATTTTAAAACAGTGTCCATACTTTTAAAATCTTATAACAGTTTTCCAGTTATTAGATAATTGGCCATAAGTAAATATTGACTCGTTCAATATTTTTAATTAATCCCTATCGAACTAACATTTATTTAAGCCCCGCCGCAAGGTGTTTAGTTGTTATGTGCCTGTTTGTTTGTGTCTTTTAAGTCATAGGTCTAAAACAATTGGGCTGATACGTTTTTTATTGCTTGATAATTTTTTGCTAAACTTTAAGAAACTATTTTTAGCCGTTTATTGTATATTGTATTTTATATTATACATCCATAGACTTTATGATATTTTCAGTTATGAGATAACCCAGATGGAATTAAAATATTTTTACCAACGGCTTAATTCTCGAAAAATAAAATACGTCTAACATGATTATAGAACATAAATTGATCATAGTGGTAAGCGGAAATGAACTACTTGGTGCAATACAATGAGTTTTAATCGCAAGACCAAGAAACTTGTCAATAATTATTAAATTTATTAATTATTTTAAATAAGTATTTAATTAAATATTTTAGTAATCTAATGTACTCTTATATCAAAACTTGTAAATAAAAATACAAATTTAAAGGTTAAAATTGTCGGAAGTTTAGCTAGATCTTATCTTGCGTCACGATTGTACACGGTAGTAAGTACCGGAACTAATCCTAACAGAACTGTAATGTATTGTATTGATTTACATTGTTCTTAATGGACTTAATGTGATTGCGTAAATTAACACTTTGTCAGTACTTCTGTTGAAGAACAAAGGTGCTAGTCACGTATATCTACTTATTTCTTTGCTAATTAATTCGAGACAAAATTTTATATCTATAATTAACAGTTTTATTTGTATATTCAATAATGAAACAAATTCCGTTACCAAGACTTAAGATAGATATTCAAAGTAAAGTGCGGAACAAACTTAAACAATAATGACATTAGATTCTCTTTATATTACAATTATGCCATAGTACCCCGTAAGGGGTTAGTGAGTTACGAAAATGTAAATAAATATTTAACAAAATCGTACATTTTAAAGCAATACCACTAGACTTTATGGCAATCGTGCCTTGGTGCTTGTTCTGATCACGTGAAAGCTTTAGAACTCCTTTATTTTAAGGTTTTATTTGCAGTTTTTCACCTGTAATACCTGGAGGTTTTCATAATCACCGAAATCTCGTCTGGTTTGACGTTTTTATATTATCTTTTTTATTGCAATATAGTGCGAAGTAGTTAATTTTATTTTAAAAATAATATCTTATGATTCACAATTATGAACATAACTAAAAAAAATTGTAAAAATAATATAAATCCAAATGTTTTTTTTTGTATTTTCATTATCATACATTGACGTAAATCATTACATTATACAATCATTAAATTATATGATTAATTATTGTCTTATGTTAGTTTCTTTTGTTTTCGCACATCATTGTATACCCGGTTTTAATATATTAATATTTTATATATAACATGTATACATTAGACATTATAAAAAACGTCCTTCACATTGTTCTGTTAAAGCGGATTATTTTTAACCACTGTGTAAATCGTAACATTTTAAAGTAATCATTACTGACTCTTTTTTATAAAAATACGTCAATAAATGAAATAGATTTATATTGTTGAATAAATTGACAGACAATATTCTACAAGATTTTTAAATATCAAAATTTCTCACGAACCGGTTGCAGCTCGATACATGTCTTCAAATACTTAGTCGTAATTTCTAGCGTCATAAAATACTTTATCAATTTTGTTGGGTCATGAAAGTTGAGGCCTCTTAACTTTCGATTCCTTTGTCATTCTGTACTAGATTTCCTTTACATAACGCATTAAGGTGCATGATGAATCATATACACGTCCAAAATAAACAGTCAACATTTAACTCGGTGCGGCTGCATTAAATAATAATTCATAATGTGCATTCATATTTTCTTATATCTTATCTACGGATATTGTGGTTCGTAGTAGGTAAGTAATTAAGGAGAATTACGGGGTAAAAAAACCTCGTTCACGATCACTATCAAGGTTCAAGTTCGACGTTCGCCTTTCGATTTGTTACGCTATGGAGTCAATAATAATCGCATGAATGCATTATTAATAAAGATATTGTTCTTTCTGTTTTAATTAAACTATGCTGATAGCACTGCTTTGAAGAATTATTCATCTCTGTGTATCCCTTTATTACGTGCATGGAGAGAAAAGCCAAAGGAAAACAGTTGGTTTAGCAGACTCACTATACTCTGAAAATCTGTGCTAAAACTTGGTAACGGATTTTGGTTCATTATACACACAAACCTATTTATAGATATAAAATTTTGTGTAGAATTAGTAAGCCAAGAAATTTATAAGTAATTTTCATTTAAGGGAACGACAGAAAAATAAATTATGTTGCTTTTGTTTAAAAGGAAAAAGAAAATATAAATGTTCACTATGTAACACTTATGGTTTTCGCCACTAATCTATATGAGGCACAATATTTTTGTGTCTTTAAAATTATGTTTAAATAACTGGCAACCATCATAAGTTTAGTCCCGAAGTGCACGATCTAATAGTACCAGTTCAACCACTATTTTTGTTTCATTTTATATATTATAAAACCTTAAAGTTACTTGAACGTGGTTTGCATTCCTTTTATTTTGTTAACCAGTCTTGGTAACTATTTTTTGTTTGCAATTTTTTTTAACTGACTTAAGTCTCAGAAGATAAACCGCAAATGTAATGAAGTCCGACCTTTCTTGTAAGTTGTTTTTTTAGAAGTATCAATTGACTTCCAGTAGTTCAAATAATTCCATTATTATATTAATTTTGAATTCTTTATATTCTAGTGATCAACACTGAATTCTTAAAAATTATGAATGTTATGCTATCAAGTGTATCAAAAATTTTAACTATTTTGTAATGTTTGTATTGAAATTAAACTTTATAAATATAAAGCTCGAATAGCAATGCAATACTTTTGTATACTTCAGCTCATCTCACGATAAAGGTGAGACTCTTAGGCTTTGTTTTAGTCAATACACATATCATGTAAACAACATTGTGTGTACATAGATTACGTACATACAACGAACCTTAGTCAATTTATTCATAAGAACTAAATTATGTCATTTTGAGTTAATACTGAACGATAAATACGCATTATATAATATTTATTGTGTCACCTACGATTGTATTCGAAGCTGATCACGAGTGTCCAATACAATTAATATAACAATAAAATCACGAAGTTGTTTCTTGCATTATGTAAGACAACAATACACAAATACTTGCATAATTTATGTTTTTTTTTATATAGTTCCTGTCATTGTTTTATGTCTTGGTAAAATTGACAATATAAAACATCAACAGCCATGCTGCATGAAGAGTATCTTTCTTTGCACTCCAATTAGTCTCACTTGTAATCAATAAATGAACATTTTAGTTCTTGAGAAATAGCTTTAAACTTATTTCTAATTAGTTAGGTAACTCAAATAAAATACAATGACCATTGTTTTGAATCTGATATGATGTTGGCGCCAGCATTTAAGTGTTCAGGGTTATCGTTGCTGTATTTAGAAACTTATGAACCAGAATTCATAAAAAATATCCGATTTGGTGGAAAAGGCTTTTACAGTTAGAAATTATGTGATATAATGGTGTGATGAGATGTATTTATGTTATATATTATTCCGTTCATACATTCAGGATTAGCGTCGAAAGGCATAGGTTATATATATAAAAAAAATTCATTCGAATTTATAATTCTACTATAAATTATAGTTCAGCGTATGTTAAAATATAAATATACTTAAATATCGAATTACAGGATGGAGTATTTATTAACTTGGTTGCGCGTTAATATTTTAATTTTAACACCGAAGAACAAAACCAAATTTTGTTTATATAAAGGCGTTCAACCGAAAAATATAACTTTCGTAAATACTGACGTAACATAACCACATGATAAATAAAGGAATTTCATTCAATTTTTATCTTGTGATCTAAAGCCCTAAATATACCTGTTATCAATTATCCAAAATATATCAGTGTTACATGGATTTATTTCCGAATTAGGTTAAACTGATTACTAAAATGTAACTGCTTTGCTTTCTTAGCTACAAGTGTGGCTAGTAAAAGCGTGCATATAAATAGTTTTTCAATTACTGACACGACTGAATTAGTAGTAAAATAAAAGACAGAAAACCTTTTCCCTTCAGAATCTAAAATGCAAACTGAAATTGTTTTTGAACTGTTTAATTTATACAATACAAACAATTATATTAAAATTATTTATCAATTATAGCTAAGATACATCTTGGTCAAGTTAACTTTCAAAAAAAAGATCAACTCATATGTTTAAGAGCTTCGATCCCATACAGAGGCATGTAGATTTTTGCGTCGAGGCTTAAAAAGATATTCGTTTATTTAATTTTTTTCGTTTTAATTTTAGCATATGCAGATGTTACTTTTAAAATTATGAATATAAATTTATCATAACCGGTAAATCTTTGTTTATATTTACTGTAACATTGAGACAACAATGGAACACACTCGAATTATGTAGTTGCAAAGTGCGAATGATCAAGAATTCACCAATGTTGTCAATGCCATCAAGTATTGCAATATGAAGCTCATATTAATAAAACATGTTATACATATTTATAATGACAAAGGAACTGAACGTGAATGCCATTTTCCATAATGTCGGCGAAATTTTTGATAGCTAGTAGTTTCAGCACGCTAATTATTATTAGTCTCTAAATATTTTTGTATTATTTGTCTAAAGAAGGTATTAAATCAGAGAAGTGTTATAAAATTGATTTGTCTATCAGAAGCATCGTAGTTCCTAGGTGAAATAACCGCTAAAAATACATTTTTTTGTTTGAAAGTTTATACTGTTGTGTTAGGTCAATACTATATATTAGAAACAATATTCAAAAATGTATTTAGGCGTTTCATAAAATTCGAATATATATTTTTTTATTATTATAGAAGATTTCAGATATCTGTAAGTTAAAAACAGTAGATTGATAATAATATAAATAGTTTTAATTAATGGATACCTAATGACTTCTAAGAGACACGTCCTGCCTACCCTGCGGTTTAATATGTTAATTTTACTATAAATGATTACTTTAACTGTAAAAGTGTAAACAGGTAGTAAGTACGATAGTCCTAACTAAAATATCCAAATAACATTAAAAATCTATACATTTAAATAAAATCGTAGATTTATTATATTATAATAGAATTGTTTAACTTAAGGCATATAAAGGTTTATACGGTACTTATAATAGAATCCCGATTCATAAGTTTATTAGTATATTTTCCTGAACCAGCTAATTCAGTTTTGGCGGACTATCTACTGGCAGGATGGTTGCTGTTTTAGGTAGTAACTTAGGCTACTTTAATTTTTTATCAGCATCATGTATGCATAAAATCATCGTGACTGGAACTTCTAAGTAATAGTATTTTAATTAATTGTGATAAATAAGACCTAGGCTTTATCTATTGTCAATGGTATTTTAACTGCGGTAGTTGCGGTAGTATACGAAGCATTAAAAATATTTAAAAGCCTAAGTTTTATTTCCTATAAAACATAGGAAATCAATTAACAAAGTTACCAATCAGAGTTTTAACTAATTAAAAATTGTTATGGTATCGATTGTTCAATAAAATTGCAGTTAATGTACAATTTAGAAGCATTTATAATTTTTTTTATTACATAACGTTATTAGCAGGGTAAAGTATATTTACATTCAGATACAGTAGATTTATAAACTGATAACATCCAAAGCATTAGTTATCCTTGTTTATAAATGGCAATATCCGCCCCGAACCACTTCAACGTTTACAAAAACCGGAACAAACCTATCAGTGTTAATATAGATTTATGTGTTTGTACTTTTATTTATCATCTGTGGTGCATATAACAAGTGCAGAAAAATAACTATTAATATCCTTAGATCATAGAATGTTAACAGGATTACAACCGTATTATACTTGTTTCAAAATATTAAAGATTTTTGAAAGTAGCCGCTTCTCGTATTATTATTTCAAAATCGAAAGTTTATAAATTTGTTAGATAAATAATTAAGTCATTATTACTACAATAATTGTACACAATTTCAAAATGGTGTCTGTGTCGATTGTTATTTAATGTAAAATATAACATGTCAGTAGTAGCCTATAAATAAAAGACATCAAACGTTTTGAAACGTAATCTAAAATGCTAACACGGTTTATTTGGTTGGAAGCATATTTATTAAAGTTCATAAAAACCATTGGCCTATTTTTATTTCTTCATAATTATAATAATTAAAGTAATATATTGTATGTTATTAATCCAAACGTTTAATATTGTTTACTCATAATTTAAACGCAAAGATATAAACGTATCTAATTATATGTTGTTATCGCAATGCATCAGCGATAATAATGTTAATTTAAACAGACTAACATCGCGTAAAATCGCGCCTTTGGTATCTATTGTTTAAGTTGGAATGTGCTAGAATGGATAACGAATATTTTTGGATCTATGCTACATTTTATGAATAATAAAAAGGCAGTCTGGCCACCTGACATTAAGTTGCGATGCGGTCTATACCTAGAATATAACTATGAATCCTATTTTTAGACAGCCAAGTTCTATTGACCCTAGATCATTTAGACATGGCGTTCACTATAAAGCAATTTAATAATTCAATATTTAAAAGCATATTATAACAATATCTATATCTATCCTGGCTTATTATAATTGTAGATATTTATATAAATTTTATACGTACATATTATGATGTATCTTCTCAAACAAAAGGCGCACGAAACTACGTGCGTAATTAAATTCGCAGGAAAATTAAGCGGAGAATCGGAATGCTAATACTTATAATATTCAATCATGTAATATTTTCCAATTCTGATACTCTCTATATCATAATTATACGACGGTCCTAAAAGTTAATTAAAACAGTGGGGTCTACTATATATATATATATATATATTTAAGCTGTCTTCCAATTTAAAGGTCATCAAGATGATATCACTTCGTGATCCAAATCAAGTTCTGTTAGCTTAGCTGCACTTATAATTGTAATGTGTACCTTGAAAAAATTAAGGTAATTCTAATTATCGCGTTGAAAAGAAACGTTCAATAGATTTTTGTTGATTGAGCTAATTATGTATTATTACAGCACTTTTGTTACAATTTTAAATTAAATATGTTTGCGTAGTACTAGAATACATACTCTAGTATATACATAGGTACATATTTTAGGTGTGTGAAAAATTCAAGATAAACCACAGAAGAGATAAGTCACGTCTTTTTTGTTAAACAACATCGATATATATTGAGAAAAAAACAATTGCATAGGTATTTATTAAGTAATGATTTCATATTTTATAATAATTTATTATATTGACCATTGTTTAGTTGAGAACAAAAGAAATAAGTCATACGGTATTAGACACATTAATAAATAAGTGTAGATTATCAATGAGAGATTGTTATCTTTTAATTATCTTAAAGTACAGTAAATTCTAGTGCTTGATAATTAGTATTGTTCTTCATTCAAGTCGAATATAGTGCAGTGGAATATACAAAAGGTGTATAACAGATTTTCTAAATGCATATAAAAGTGTATACACCATGAACATATTAAGGTTTTCTCCGTCTATCTTTTTAGTCCTGCGGTTTTCCGTAACGGCTAGACCGATTTTAGCTGGATGTTTTTACTGTTCGCTAAAGTAATTAGGAGTAACTTAATTAACTACTGTTTTAGCATTATTATCATTTAGTATTTATAAAATCAAAGGGTTTGAAACAGACTGTCACAGTAGTCAAGTAATGAATGCTTAATACAAATCACAGAAGAGGTCTGAAAAACTGAAATCGTTCCGAATATAATATTACACATACTAATTAATGCCTATCAATATAACCTAATTTTTAACTACGTCCAATGAAAGTCCCATTCTCATTGAAACCGGAACTGAATACGTATTCAGCTCTGCAAAGAATTACTTATTAGAAGTAACATTTTAAATGTACAGCATTCCTAGGCCGCGGTCACGAACTAAGCTCGGATAAAATCGTAATGCATTGAATTAAGTATATCTGTGTCCTTTAGGTCTTATCATGGTCGTACTTATGCGACGAGAATATAAAAATCTAGCAACGGTTTTCCTATTAAACACAACAAAATACTACGAATTATCTTCATTAAAAATTTCGTAATAGATATTTATGACATTGTAGTGCTTTGGTAAATTCTGCCTTATATTTGTGTCTCTTTCGCAATGAAAATTTCATTATCGTTATGTGGCATCTATAAAATCGAATACAAGCTAGTGAAAGTTGCATCGAAACACATTTCAAAGGTTAGTCGTATACATCGTATACATGGACATCCAAAAACGAAGACATTAAAATTAACTCATACATTTCGTTGATAAATTACGATTTTTTTTTAATTTTTAAAGATAGGTAATATTTTATGGTAATACGAGTATACTAAAAAACTCACTCATAAATTTCGTCTACACCCGGACGTGAGTTTAATATTGTTATTAAATTAGCTTTACGTCACTTTTTACATCGTTGTTATCAAATGCATAGTTCATGGTACCATATGTCAAGGTTTTAAATAGCTCAGTATATGCACATATGATAATTGGTGCATTGCCAATATACGCAAATAGAAAGTAACAATAATAAATGCATGTGCTAATTTATGTTGCGAACTATGATACATAACATTCATACTAGCATTTCAGATCAAGGTGCTTAGTACGTTATCTTTCCAGATAAATACAAACGCAACCCGTATTTGGGTCACACAGATAGTACAATTCTTAATTATTCAGAGTGCATGCAAAAATTTATTATCTCTGGACTACAAATTTAAATGAAAAATGAAAATTTATTTTATTACGTACGTACAGTTTCAAGTTGGATCGCAATTTTTAGGTCAATCTTGTCGTCGTGAACAACGAAGTCGGTGTTCTAATTAAAATTGATTAGATATGCGTAATACTTGGTATCATCCGAAGATGTTTTAATTTTGGGTCTCCATTTTCTATCATTTTTACAAGCTTTTTTTATTGATCTCTTAAATATAAGAAAATATAAAATATCTATTTTAAATTTTATTCGTTATATAAATAATGTTCTTAATTTATCATATACATCAGTAAAATTATAAACGAACATATTGTTACTATAATTATTACATAAAGTGTAAAAATATATTTTTGAAAGTAAATATCGAATTAAATGTTCTTTTAAAAAATCATTACGATTTTACTACGTTATAATAAGTTACATATATAATTGTTTATTTTTTACAGTATTGTTCGAAATAAATAGTTATTAAATCCGTCGTAATTTTTTTTTTATTTCGTGATATAAGTCAAGTGTAGCCATCAATTACTGATTATATTTTATGAACTTTTCATTAGATAAAATATAAGCAATATATTCGTTGTTGTTCATTACATACTATATAAATAAATTGAATGTGCACAAAAGAAGTAATTCTGCTATAAAGATAAAAATAATGCCGTGATTATGTTCAACTATCATTAAAAACCTAGAACAAAGAGTATAAACTTAAAGAATAAACACATTTTATTTTATAAACGAAATAAAAAAGCGGGTAGTGTTTTTTTAAAAGTTTAAGATGCTAATCGTGTTTCATAGTTAATGCACTTTATCACTTACAATATGGTTATTAAATTGCAGTTTTCCTGCGTTTTTATTTCGTAAATTGAAACTTCCTACACGATAATTATTACTTTAGGAAATTAAATTAGAACTCGAGATAAGAATTAAAATGGGTTAACTTCATTTTGCTTTTATATCTTAACAAATATGTTTTGTGAGATTTTATCAATTTACGCAATTTTAGATAAATAAATAATTTTATAAAATTACAATATTTCACGTACCGTATATTTTTTATCTGTAATCCGTTCATTATCTTGTTCGAAATGTCCTTTTTCTTGCAAATTCACAATATTCCTGGCACTTGTAACAGCCATTTTAAATAATTAATTGTTAATAAAATAAATGTAAATGCCAGTTCTCACTTTTCGCGCGTAAATTGCAATTTCAGTGAACGTGCTCCTGACGGATTCGCGGCAAGATTTGAAATTGGACTGGGTGCGAAATCGCGTTTCTTTTATATAACAGTTGCTTTAGCGCTGAACTCGCCCCTCGCGTAGTCCTTTCATATCCGCCCGTCTCTACCACAATTGTATGCCTGAATAATTTAGGTGGGAGTATTCTATTCATAACTACCAATTTGTAGATTTTAAGTAAAGGAAGACGAAGATACAAGGCCGTCTCATGGAAGTTTCTAAGAGCAGTGGCAGGTAGAGTGATATTTCTTGTTATATAAAATTTGAATTTTATAAGGTGTACATTAAACGAAGTTTTGTTTTAATAAAAAAAACTGAAGACTTGTAGTTCCAGTATTGCTTTTTAAAGTAGTACTGGAATTTCCATACTATGATTTTATATACAAACATAATGTTTATATATAAAATCAGGTTTTTAATGTATATATTTCAAGAATAAAATTATGTCTGTCTATCTAGTCTGTCTATTTATCTGCCTGTTTGCTGCGGTTAGACTTCTAAACGGTTGGATTTATTTAACCTGGATTTTCACTTACAAATAGGTAAGGTTGTACTTAGTAGCTTAGGACAATTTTATTTATAATCAACGTTATCGCTGTCTGTAAAAATATTATATTTTATATACAAACAGGTGGAACCGTGGGTCATTGGTAGTATTTAAACAAATACTGGATTGGATGAAAGTTTCATTGACTTTATTTTATATCACTAAAAGTAAATTGACCGTTAGGTAGTGAATACTTAATAATACTTATTTGGTGTGGAAATTTTTACATTTCTTGTTAAATACCATCATTGCATATAATAATTTAATATTAAAATTTTCATGTATTAGTATAGTAAACATGACCGCATCAAAACATAAACGAGCGAGCACAATATAATAATATTAATTTTAAATAAATATTGAAACCTTATGTATATATTTTTATTTAGTATAAGTATAAGTGAATTATCTTGTCTATTAGATAATAATAATAGTAGTTTTTAAAAAGTTATTATTATAATATAATATACTTATAACATTTAATTATATAAATATATTATATAATAATAATATTCTTGTTTATTGTTAAATCAATGGAAATATGCATATAAAAACAGGAATATTTTGTGCAACTCTAATCTTAGGTAAGTATTGAAACCTGTTATCGATTATAATATAACGAATGGTGGGTTTTATTATCCTTTTTTTTCTCTTAAATTAGATATTGAATTTATATTCTATGCAAGGCAAGACTCACCAAATTAATAATGGTGAGTAGGTATAACGAATAAAAATATGACTGAACTTTAAAATTTTCCACTAAATAATCAGGTCTATATATCTAAGTACTTTGAAATAAAATTACGCGTCTTTAATAAATATTAGTGTACTCAAGTGATATACAGCAGCATAAAAATTTTGAGATATACATATCTAATACTATCAACAAAATACAGTATGCAGATCTAAATTTTAGTTCAATCGTTATATTATTCTTTTTTTAAACAAATTTAATTTAACGCATTTAATTAGACTCTAAATTATGTGCACTTGATGAAGTTAAATAATAATATAAACTAATTATAATCATGCAATGCTAATTTGCTTTAGGCTTAGCTTGGTCTATTAAAATGTGTAATTGGCACTTAATAAGATTGCACATACAACCTTTAATTTCCAATCTGCCTCTTTGTATATAAACGCTCATGACCTGTCTTACCTTAAGGGCTTTGTGAGCTATATATTGATACTAGCGGTGCCCTATGATTTTACCCGTGTCACAATATATTCATAAATTATGGACTATATATTTTCCGACGTGTTAGCTATATTTTTATAAAACATCATCTAAGTTTATTGCGTAGTTTTCGCGTGAAAAAGTAAAAAAAAATAATAAATTTAGCATCCCTTATTGTTCCTTTTAAAAGTTAATATTTAAGACTTAATATAATTTTCGAATTCGTATTGGAGACTAGGTTGTGCATCTAAATATATCTAAGTCTGTCGCATCAAAGCTTTGAAGCGGATATAGCTATTTTTATTTATAAGTATCGTGAATGCTCTTAGATATACCAAAAAAGTTTAATGTTATACTATAATCAGGGGTTATTGACTATTTCGGTGAGGCAGAACGAAAACTTATAATATAAGAGGTATAGTTGTTTTAAATTTCACTATTAAAATTAAACATAAGGAGAACTTTGGTATAAAACATTCATAAATGCATAGGTGATAATGTCTGTAGGCCATACACTTGCACATAAACATATTCGAGGTCGCTTGGAGTCTAAAAATATAATACATTTTTAAACAAATGGAAGCCTTGAAATTAAGGACTTTATTTGATACGTTTTGTTGATTGGTTACGATTAAAGTAGAATAAATAATGTAGCTGATAATAAAAGTGTACTTAAGTATGTATAGTATGTATATATACATATATTCCCTATTTATTAGTTTGGAATAATTATTTGTATTAGTATCAAGACAGTTATTTCACAGTCTAATTACAATTTTAATTTTTTTTGTTTGTTTGACACACTGACTTCCAGCTAATTTCCGAAATCACAGGACGGATTTCAAAGGGACTTTCTCAGATATACAGCTGAATTGAGTCAAGTTAATTCCTTAATATTTACTAGGTATTGCAATTTCTATTAAGATCTGTTCACATAATATACTACGTTGCAAAGGGATGTAATTTTGGAAAACCATAGTCTTAAGAAAATAATGAATATGACATAATTAATTTTATTTATTGATGTTATATCCATTCTAGTAAATTGCATCATGAATTTCTTGATATTTGTGTATTTATGGTACGGAGCCTCAGGTTCAACATGATCGTCTTTAAAATCAAGTTAATAATGCATTATGAATTGCATACAAAAGAACTGAAATATGTATAACGATATAGAATTCCTTCTATATTCCGCAAATGTTTACTATTTTATTTATAGCTATTTCTAGAAGATAGTCATTTTCATACAATAGCAATTATTGTTTAAAATAACTTCTAGAAAATGAAACTAGTAGGTACAAAAGGAACACAAGAAAATCAAACAAAAGGTTCGTTCATGAAAAGCTGTTAATAATTAACTTTATTTACCTACTATTGGTATTTATGATTATAAATTCGTGAATGTAGTATATTAAACATTTAAAAAATGATATATACACAAATTTTTAAGTATATAAAACAATATTGTACAGGTTTGGTAAATTATTATCAATAAGTTTTGTTGAAAAATTCATGAAACGGATGTGTTCAGTAGAAAATCCATTAGTTTTGCATGAATACTAATTAGAATAACAAAACAGACATTGAAATAAGATGATTAGAACGTAAACGAAATAATTATGATGTTAAGGGCGTTTTCATAAAGAATACAAAATAAATAAAATGAAACTAAAATAATCAAAGACTTAGGACAAGGCAAAATATTAAAACTCTCTTAAAACCGTTAGGTCTTAAAACTAGAATCTGAGTAGATAGATTAGATTAGAACTAGATAGATAGGTATTATTTTTTTTAAATGAGGGTGCGCATCTTTTTTCAAGAGAATGAAATACAGGTCGTCTATCAATATTTCTTCAAAAGTATATATGATACGAGTTTCTATAAGGATATTATACGGATTAATTAAAGGATGCCTATGTTGAAAGTATCCTTATATTTCTAATTACTTTAACGTATAGAACAATGAAGGGATATTACAAATACTTAGTATTCATGATATTTGTTTAAAAGCAATTCAAATTGGTAATTGTACAGTGGAATAAACCACTATCGCACTTTCAATTTTTAGTTTTATTTTTTACTTTTTAAATTATTCCGACTTCTAGAACTCTTGTGAGACTTTGAAAATAATTTTCTGTTGCGTTCAAGATATTAAATTATCCGTAATTTTCAATATTCTTATTCATATTACAATAATTATAACATTTAAGCCGACACCAATATATAATTACTCTTTGTAATTATATGTTATTTCCTCAAATGTCTATGTACCCTGAATACGTTATTCGAACGCAACCTGAATATTCTATTGATTGCAAAATTTGTTTTAAAATTAACAGAAATTGAAAGATTTGAATGAAATTATTCGAATTTCATACGTAACTATTAATATTATATATAAAACATTATAAAGAATGAATAAAATATTAACATTACCCAACATTTGTGAAATTGAGTTCAGTTTTTCGGATGAAAATTAATACATTTTGTAATTTTACAGGCTCCTTGGTCCCAAAAAGTTATCAGGTAAATCATCAAAACCCTTTTTTACAGTACCTCGGATTATGCCTATTCAAAATTATCTCATTCAGTCAGTAAAAAAATAAAGACAGTATTATATAAAATAATCATAAAATGATAAAGTATATTAAGCATTCTAAAATCGATATGACCATGCAACTTGGTAAAGTACTTTTAGTATTTGCTATTATTTGTAAATTAAATGATAAGATTTTAATTTTCTTTCTGTTAAATAAATAACAGAAAAAGTAAATAATAAGAAATAAAGGGAGTTAATAAAAATAAGACTATTTTGAGTTGTCTAAAAGAATAAAATTTACTGCTGC
>JAOSYY010006173.1:0-29371 GCA_025727935.1 Hebomoia glaucippe
ACTGTATTATTAATTTACTATTGCTGCCAGCGGCTTTGCTCGCGATCATTTCGATTTGTACAACTTGGGTTACACAATTGGACTTTTAGTAAACATTCATAATTTTTTTCCAAATCCAACGCTGAAAGAATTTTTCGAATCAGACCAGCAGTACCGGAGATTGGCTCGTTCAAACAAACAAACTCTGCAGCTTTGTAACGTTAAGTAGGTATAGATATAAATAGCTAAACCAACAATTTTTACCATATAAAATATAAAACGTTTTTAAAAAATATTTTTTTTTTTATTATTACTCTCTGACCCCGCAAACGTCGTTTTGCCACATAATAATAGGGGTTGACTGTAGAGGGGTGAAAATTGGGGGTTGTATGTATTTTTATACGCTGTATCATAAAAAAAGTAAAAACAAAAAATTTCATCCAAGAATTAAAAAAAAATTAAGGGTGAACAACCCCTCAAGAGGGATGAAAAATAGATGTTGTCCGATTCTCAGACCTACTGAATGTGCATATGAAATTTCATAAAAATCGGTCGAGCCGTTTCGGTGGAGTATGGGAACGAACATTGACACGAGAATTTCATATATTAGATTTTATTTTTAATTTATGTTAAATCCAAAAAAAAATATTTAAACCACCCTTATCACGAAAGAGTATAAAAATAGATAACCTACTTACCTACCTAATACATATACGAAATTTCATCAAAATTGGTCAACGCGTTCCGGAGTATTGTAATTAAAACTATGACATGATAAGTCTATTTAATCTTTACATAATAAAACCTATTTTTATAATACGATACGTTCGAATGGAAAACTCACAAGACAGCCTTTGTCAGCCTTCGCATAATAAGCCGTTTTTCCTCGTGCGTCTTATCCAAACAGCCTGGGACTTCCATTCTCTCCCTGATGAACTGCAGAGAGTCGGGATCGTAGAGATGCATATATTCAACACCGATCGATTGGCAGTACACCCTCTCGAGGCGGCTGATAATCTCTCTAAAAATATATAATTTTAATGATGGTACCAGCGTAGCGAAGTCCTGAATCACGTCTGGCAAAATGTGGCTTAAACCATTGACACAGTCAAAACATAGTAAATAGTCATTTTAGTAAACCATACAAAACTATGTGTTAACTGAAAATCTCAAAATTCTTATGTATATAAATCTCCTGTCACGATGTTTGTCCGCTATGGACTCCTAAACTACTGAATCGATTTGAACGTTTTGTTCTTTATAATGAGTGCCATGCTTCAACTTAAGAGATAGGATAGTTTATTTATCAATTTATAATCGCAATATTATTTTAGTTGTATATTTGAGAGTCAAAATTATTCTTAAGCTCCAAACGATTCTGACAGCTGACAATATCTGTTGACTAAATGTAGTAGGTTTTCAATAGATGGCGCTCTGTTAAAAGTACCAACTTTTTATTACTACTAATAATGCTTACTACTTACAATTTAATATGTATAACAAAAACTTTTGCCACAGCGACGCGTGGCCGGGTCATCTAGTTACATATATATTTTACCACTATTATTATTCTGGAATAATGCAAAATACAGTAGGTATAAGAAATAAAATGGAATGTAGCTAATTCTTAATACCAATTTTATTTACAGCTATTGATCATTGACCGCTCTTCAAGCGCTCTCCTCGCCTACGTCTACATATTATTTGCACCGTCTATTTGAACATTCTTGGTGTAGCAGACACACGGCGAATATTATCACTCTAACGCAAAATATCTGGTGAGTTGTTGTAGCTATTAGAACCAATATATCATTTTAAAAATATATAATTTCCAGATATGTCTTATCAAATTCTGGAATACGCGAAAACAATATAGATAATAATGTCCACAGATTTATTCCTAAACGTAATACAAAGGAAAACATGAAGGGCATACCTAAATAGAAGCATTCACATGAATCTAAAATCCTGCCGCATTAGACTTTCGATAATAGTTCGATTAAGCTTCAAGGTCCAAAACTATGACTAATTTAACAATTCAGGTCAAACAAACTTTTTTCTGCTCGTAATTCAGTTGTTGAACTGCTTTCAACGCGTCGAACTCGCATCCGGTTCATATTGAGATGTCCTTCACACGTCGAGTCACAATTGATGTCGTGATCAAATTTTATGCAATACATGCCTTATCTCAACTTAAAACGCATGTTACGCACATACAACTCGTGTGATCACACCTTTAGATAACTCCGCCTATAATTTATTAGATCCATGGTATGTAGGTATAAACAAGGACTGCAGTTACGCCCGCACTACAATAGAATCAAACGAATTGGTTTTTTAGATCGTTAGGATGATATACCGAAGTAATATTACTGATATAAGATCAAAGCTTCGGAAAATGTTCCAACTATAACCGGTTACTCTTACGAAATTATTTAAATAACGTGCTCTATGTAAACATACAGTGTTAGATATTCATTTTGATGTTTTCTATTAAAATGTACTACTAAAAACCTGTAAAATTATAGCTAATAAAAAAATTTGCATATCAAGTAACAAGACATTATTTATCTGCTATAGAAATATTTGCCTGTACACGAAAACACTACGTATTTCGATTTGGTTCCAATTGGTTCATTTATATTAAACTCAACACTTTGATAATTATTTTATTTTTATGAAATTATTTGATTTGCATGTATCGTTTAGCTTTTATACTTTTAAATGAAGAGTACATAAAAAATGAGGCCATAAAATAAAGCAGTACCTTTCCGTGTACGCGTTATGTTGCCTTAATGGTATATCCATAATGTATCCTTCTTATTAAGGTGGAACAAAGTAACTACTTTTGTCATTAAGCGACGAAACTCGCCCAAGCCATCAAAATATAATGACGTAAATTTTGTATTAACTATGAGTAAATAAGAGGCAAGATTGCTAAAAGTGAAAATAACTGTCTTTATTCGCCAGAATTTCGTGTATAACTTGGTCTATAATTAATGCCATACTTTTCTGGAACACGAAGGTTATTTAGACATCATTGATCTTATTAATGAATGAACAGTTTAACTCGTGATATGAATTATGTAAGTACACCTGCTGCGGGCGTAAAACGCAATGATAATTTAAATCAATACCCCCGTTATGTCAAGGCATATTAATCCTATACATATAATTAAGCAGTAACAGGTGTCAGCTAGTTGAAATATTCTACTCTGGAATTAGTTCTTTCGTGAGGCTTTATTACCTATTTAAAAATCTTACCGACTTCCTCTACACCGTAATAATTGTAATCTTAATAAATGTACCACATATATAATATAATATAATCTACGTCTACATTTTTTAAAATAAAAATTAATGAATTTTAAAATAATTAATATAGGATATTTTTCGAAGAATACCATCATTACTAAAAGAAAGAAACTTCAAGAATTTTGTTTGTTAAAGCTTCCTCTTACTTAAATCTTTTTTTTACATATATGCAGTGAGTAGCAGAAACAAGCAGTTGATTACTTATGACAACTGGAAAAAAGATAGATAATGTAATATTTTCAAATATAGAATTTATTTTAACCATGTTATAATGCTCTTATAGCAACAAATATTTCTTAAAAATGATTCTGTAAAAATATATAATGGATTAAATAAGCTATCTGATACATTTAAGTCATTCAATACATGGCTAATGAATCTTGATCGGTAAATTAACATACAGTTTTAGAATGTATACATATAGTGTAAATCATACCTCAATTGCATCATAATTCGTGTACCTTTTGTGGGTGGCCGGCGTTTTTGTAATGAGACCGTTATTCAAACATTACAAACCGTGTAATAGGCCCAAATTAAGATATCAGTCTACGTTTTGTCAAACAACTATGAGCCTGAGGCTCCACGATCGTAACCCAGTTTTCGATAATAATCTTATTACTTTTTTAATATCGATATTTGTACATAATTATGTCAGTCATTGCTTCATTAAGATGAATTGCGTATAATCAAATTTACTTGGCTTATACATAACAATAAAATGTATGTGTAATGTTATATAAATTTGTAAGTGCCCAAAGAATAGAGCAGACATATTTCTGTGTTCGGTGTACTCTTAATTTATGAATTAGAGTTAGTGAGTTAGGTGCAATATTAAACACTAACGGCATTGTTTTAAAAAAATATTAACCATTACAGCAGTATAATAGAACACTTACTTGACATTCACAAGAGCTAAAACTGTCCTTTTTTGGGATTTCAGCTTATTGCGACGAACCGTTAAATAGCCAAATGAGTATTTTAATAAGAGATTTTTACAAACAAGGTGACTATAGGTACTTAAGTATAACGAACTTAGTTCTGTTCATAATAATACTATTACAATTTAAGACTAAACAACTGATATTATTAGAATTAGAATTTATTTTTATTATAATGAATATTTGCCTTAAGGCGGGGTAATTCTCGTTTTATACCAGGTTATAATAACAATGAAGAGCTTTCTTTAACTCGCTATAAATATCTGCCATAGACACAATATTTATACACAGTATGCAAAGTAGTAGCAGTCTGATCTCTATGCAGCAATCAAAATATTTTTCCAAAAGCATTTCAATCTAATTAAACGTTATATTAAAAAAAATTATCGTTCTATGAGCTAAAAGACTCACTGAATGACGGTTGATATGTTAGGCACTTTGAGACAAACAACAATACTTAATGTTTTTTCCAAGTTTTCAGAAGTTCTTTGAATAAATATACTCGAGTACTTTAGACGGAAGCACTAGTGTACTGTAAACTTCAAACTTTAATATAATTACTGTTACGTAAAGTTTATATTACATAAATAAATACATATATAGCATTCATAATTATATTTGCTTGGTTTAAAATTTAAATTGTGAAAGAATATGACAAATTATTTCACAACAATATCGTGCTATATGCAACAATATTATAAAAATAATATGCATATTCAGTTAACTTTATCTATTATGAAACGTTAGGGAAAATTAAGGTTATTGCAGAATATTTTTTTAAAATAACAGCTAGCGACGTAACTTCATATTGTATTCGTTATCTTGTTTTTGAGTTTGATAAAAAATACAAGTTAAAAATCTAATTAGAATGCTATATTTTCGTTTCAGACTTACATAATTATGTATATATTTCACTGATTATGTTCAACAGTTACATAACATTAAAACTTATAGACGTTCTTTTTTGAAATAGAGAAAGTTAAGGTTGCTTTGATGGAAAGTCAGACTACGGCGAGAAAAGTCATATAAATGCCACGATAATCCTTCCCACCTTTGATCCGTGGTGGACATAAATATACTATAATCATTTGTGACTTTACGTCACATAGTTAAGTTAAACTACGTTCAATTTTTATAATTATACTAACATTATTATAGTTCAGTTTCAGACACACTAAATATTTAAAAAAAATACTTGCGATTCAAAGATTATTAAAAATGAAAACCCTGGTTCTCCACAAAGGATACGTTATATAATACGCTTTAATCAACAAATGTTTACGCGCGTCAGTAATCGCTAGCACAATAGTTTCGTAAATATTGACAGCTTCATAATAACGCTAGAGAACAATTACTGAACTTCATTGGCAATTTTCGCTGCGATAATTGAATACGTTATATAAGCTTACTTTTAGGCTTTAGTGCATCCAAGCGTTACGCTCAAACACGCAAAATGAAAACTGCGACTCAACGCCTCTATAGTCTATTTACTGCATTATGGAAAAATTGCATCAATGTCTAGATCAAACTTAGTAATACTTCCGTTATGTCCAAAGATCGAGTAAAAAATAAAAACAGATATCACACAATACTTTCGTTTATTGCACAAATGTAATAAAAGTAACATCGATGTTTTAATTACTGTGAAAGTTGGCGTGAAACTATTAACGAAAATCCGAAGACGTGACTAAAGTGTGATCGGCAGACTGTTAAATCATTTCTAGTCTGTGATCTAATTTTTTTTGTCTAGATCTTGTTATAATTGACTGGTATGCTAATTTATGTCGCAATTAAATGCTAAAAGTAAATTTTATCATATTATTTGAATATACACTTGATGCAATTCCTTACAAATGACATTGAACACGCTGATAGATAAGTCTAATTGTACTTACATTGAGACTGTTCTACTTAGAAATTATAAAATTTCGTCAAACAAGTTATATTGATTATGACATATATTTAATCATTTTACACAAATAAACAAAAAGCAGATAAAATAAGTGCAAAGTTCTTATTACACAAATAATTTGGTAAACTTTTTAAACTAAATTTATAATAAAACGTTAAACGAAATCTATATTAATCCAAGCAGGAAAAATATCAAATATATATAATTAAATCCATTAAAGGTCATTCAACTATAACGCACTAAACGATTTATACATAAAACCCATATGTATTTTCATACTCTCCTATTAAACTTAATTTTGTCAGGTACTTAAGCTGTGGGTTTCGATAAAAATAGTGCATACCACAGCTGGAAGCGAATAAAATCAGACATTTTGTTATTTAATTGTTTGTTCATATTGACACAGCGAGTCGTTTAAATGAATCTAATGACCTATCACTTAATATTATGCCCTGATCATACTGGTTAAACATATAAAACTTCTTGTTTCATTTTGTATTAGTTATATTATGTAAAAAAAATTATATTATATAATGTAAGTTTTGCACTGTTTTGTAATGCTTTCCTATATTTGCTCTCTTTGCTCCTTTGAGTTATACTATCGAAATTAACAAATAATTGAATTAAAAAACAATAGAATTTTTATAAACTTGAATTTTCTCTTCTTACTATACAACCTCCTTTCCTATATATATAAAACCTACTTGAACACTCCTTAACGCTTGGCCGAAGTCGGACAAAGAATGCACTGTAGATACCGATTCAACAAAGCTGCTTTAAGGCACCAAATTATACTGGTAGAATGCTCATCAAAACTATAAATACCTGCATAATATAATAGTAGGTTTAAATAATTCGAAAATATTACTACATTGTTTCTTTATTAATGTACTTAATAAAAACTTAACTGAACACTTAACTCGTTCATATATTTTTTTACAATAATGGTCCCTGATGCATAATAAATGAGGTCATATTTTTTTATTTTTATACAGTAATTTAACAAAGCATTCCATAAATTGGACGTACTTGTCAAATTAATATTCTCCGTTTTTAAATCCAAAGAATATAGAGAGTTGTGTTGAAATCGTTCTATATTAAAGAGTATAAAAATATTCTTACTTATTTTTCGTATGCAACATTCATGGGAATAAGGTCCCGTTCTTAATTTTTTAACGTGATCAAGTATTTTAATCATCAACACACAATTTCTTGAAGATTTTATCGTAGACAATTGCGCATACAACGATACCCTGTCATTATGATTAGCTAGTTAAGTGTTGGTTATTTCTTTGTAAATGATGTTCACACATCAAGTGTTTTACTTTCGTGCAACTGGGTCAATGTTAGTGACCCACCAGTGTTATTTATTTCAATAATTGTTAAATTATAATTAGTGAGACTAGGTTTATAATTGGTTTTTATCCGGAATGTGGTTTATGATTATTACACCGGTTTACTTTGTAAGAAACAGAACTTTTAAGTTTTTGTTGTTCTTGAAGTAGTATCAGCGATTATTAAAATAGTATTATACGAGAATGTGTGTGTATACGTGAAATTCGATTATTAGGTACCTGGAAAACTTCGTAAAGTTAATAGTAATAATCAGTATATAAAACCTGTTCTTGATTTGTATATCTTACGAAAACTGTTAAGATTTTTATCGTAATATACATAATTGCATAGATCACTCCATTCCCATAGATGTAGACAGTGATAAGAGCTTTTTACATATTTCAACAAGATTTCCCTCGCGTGATGACCAATTTTCTATCTATAATTAATTTCGTCTTATTTTTACGCAAGTTTAGATAGTATACATTTTAATCGTAATATAAGACATTATTTATAAGGCCAAAGTAAACATACACACAAAATGAGAATACTAAACTCTGTAAAAATCTATGAAGTTACAACCGTATACTAGTCAGCTACAAAGTATGGATAGATGGAGTTAGCAACATTGGCTTAATTTCAGTTGAACGACGATTATTACCTTAAGTCACCTAGGACGATTGAGGATAAAAACAGTCGAGATGTCGGGGAAGTAATATAGTCATATAAATAATTCTATTACCGTTATATTTAGTTTAAATCATAAAGTTAATAAATTCATGCCTATTAGATACAAACCTTTGATATTTAAATTTATTATTTGTTACGACTTATTGCTTATAATTGTCAACGAATATAGTGCAGTCAGATAAAAAAACATATTAATATAATCTTATATCTGTAATAAACACTTAGTGATTTATGCAAATTTGCAATTAATAGTAATAAAACAAAAATGCTTGATATACATGGTGAACGAGGTCGAATTAGTGACCAATTACTTACAACATTCGAGAATTTGCATTCCATTCGGACGGTTATAAATCTAGATACAAATGTATTGACGTTATTGCTGTTATTATCATTCATACGTTAGAATTTCTACTAGTTTATTAAATATATATATTTTTATATACCATATTTAAATTGCCCCTTCTCCCATTAGGTAGCTTAGACGATTTTTTTTTAATATATAATGACCACAGACTCTTTATCTAAATCTACAACCAACCTACTTGTTGTCAATCCACTTTGGAAATTTCTGGTATTGGCAGATAAAGATTTTTAAATACAATGGTCTCCTGATCAATATGGGGGTGAGCTTACTACAACTGCAATAGGATCGTGGGGTAATCGTGGTAACAATTACTATTACTCTAGTTATCGTGTCGTAGTGAAACTTTCTATATATGTATAGTTCAGACGAAAATTGAATGAGTAAATCAATTTATTACAGCTGTTTGTTAGTGATAGCTATAGCTAAAGCTTAAACTTATATATTATTTTATAATCATCTTTTATAGATCGTAAATAGAAAATTGTTGTTAATAATTTTCTGATAAATTTAAGTTTTCAATATACTCCACCATATATCAAAATTTAATGTGAATAAAACACAATCCAAATTAATAAACTGTTTTATTGAATATAATATGCAATAAGAATGCAGAGATCCCAAATTTATTTTTAAAATATCAGCCTTTCAAAAAACTAATCAACAACACCTTTGTTATCACGATGTTAATACGAAAGAAATATACAGTGTTAATATGTATACTCGTTGATGATAGAGCTATTAAATATACACATTTTTGGCTGAAAAGAAACTTAATACTAAAACTGCGTCAACACAATGACGAAATACAATTCCACCAAGTATACATAAGTAAAGGGTACAAAAGCTAGAGCTTACGAAAGCTCACTACGTTATTTGGATTAACACTTACATTAAGCAAAGAGCCCTGTAATTAATGAATCAGGCGATTAAATGGGCTCCTTTGCGGAAGTCTAACTGCTTGTCTAGTGTCTAAACAAGGTAATGATTGTCATTTATATTCCATTAGATTTATAACGAAACAGTAAAATCTTATTTACTAAATATGTATACCCTGTTCCTAATACAATTTTTTCTACATTGCCCTTGTTTATATAGTACTGATTTTGAATAAAGGAAATCGTTAGATAATGCACCTTGTATAATCTTTATAAACACTGGATAAAGTGGTCTATAAAAAAATCGTAAAAGGTTCATCCACTTGTACGCTTCGAAGCCTTCGACTGATACGTCGTACACCTTTGTTTGCGTTACGGATTATAAGCTCAGTGTCATACAATAATAATGTCCAATTCTTCTTATATATTATTAAGCTGAAATTTTCTATACCATAGTGAGCCATGATATAGACGCATTTTTTATGTCAGTTTTAGCTGGATATTTTATTTATATTATGTTTACAGTCAAGTCGCTCCTGTGGGAACTCAAAAGAAAAAAATCTTAATTATTTTTCTCAGAATTTGGCGTGCACAAGGTACAAAGCTGCACTAATTTACAGAAAAAGCACCGCAAATAATCAATGTTAGTAAAAAGATTTTTTTATAAAGAAATTCTTAACCTTTACAAGATTAATTGAATAGCAGATCTCTTCTATCCCGTATAGGGGGTTGACCGTCGTATAATTTAATGTATAAGCCAAGTTATTGCTACAAATATAATTCCCATATGAAATTTTTGCGCAAACTTCCTACATATTGAATTATGATAGGCATTTGTGTACAATAGACATTAGGTCCGTAATTGCTGTAATTCCGCATTGACTGATAACGTTATTGTTTAGGAATTTGTATTTAGAACGTTAATAAGTATCATTTATTGTTTATTCAACAATTAAATCACTTTCAATGATTATAAATTTATTGCAAGTCAATTATTGTATTGTAGACAATATTTATTTAAAGTTTTATATGCGATTTAATAAAATGAGAAAACTATTAATTCTTTGGTCATTGAAATAATATGAAATTGGACATTGTTAAAATGTATAACAATATGTAGAAGAATAAAATACACCACGGTTTTCTCTATTTTTAAAAGAAACCATTTAAAGAATTACGGTCGTATAGCACCAAATAGCTGAGATCATTATTAAGATTATATCGTTAACTACTATGTACGAACGAATTCGTAGAACCACATTCAATTATTGAGGGTTGAATAGTTTCTGTCAAGTTATTTGTAATATCAGCAAAGGTAGCTATGATGCTTTTATTACAGAGGAGAAATTTTAAATGACTTTTGTTTGTTTGTCCAGTAAAGTAAATGCAGTAAGTAGTTCGATGATTCGTAATTATAAAAGTTTTACCTCATTTACTAAAAAAAGACAAATATATCCTAAAATAATTTTCAATGGTAAATACTAGAGTTACAGTATAAAACATTAAGTGTATTATTATCCTATAATATAACAATTATTTACAAAAATATTATTTATTATTACAAATGCCAAGACAACAATAATTTTGTTAATTGTTTACTAAAACTTTTTTGATAATTTTGTAATAAATTACGCCTTTTTAATCTGCTTAACCTGTATTTTATTTTAACGTGTACCATGAGGCTAAATATAAGAAAATATCAAAAGACTTGTGTATCAGTTCCTTGGCCATTATTGTTTAAAAGCTGAAGCGTCATATAGTCTCAAGATATCTCAACGTAACTCACAGATTAAATTCAAATTCATTATTCTCTTGTTACTCGTTATTAGCAAAGATTTGTGTCCTTAATTAACTTTGTTGGTAAACTCAAGCCATAAATGTCCACAAAGTGAATATTATGGTGAGCGTGCTGTCACACAAATCAGCTAGATAACATCGGCCCACTTGTTTGACGACAGCTAGACAGAACCGGTACTAGAGCCTTATCGTGTTGATGACAATGCTGTGATTTGTCAAGTGTTAAACTATGGATGTCATACTTTTAAGATGATAAGATATTACAACAAATTATGGGAAATTACACAATGTATACTGAACAATATCAAACCACTTAATATACAATTCTGTTCGTATATTCTTAAATAGAAATAAAACTTTATGATTAAGTGATACCATTAATTAAGATAACTGTTGAAAGTGATACTAGAATAATCTGCATTATGGATGTCAGATACTGCCCAGGAGTTTCCGCAAAAACTATAACAGTATTTTTTCATAGAAGACTAAATCTTATGCGTATTAAAAATTTTAAATACTTAGTTATAGATTAGTGTATCTGCTTTATATACGAAAATAATGCGAATGGAACATATTATATACACATATACATACACATTTCTAAAATCCCAATTGAAAATCCTTAGTTTATGTTGTAATTGTAGAACTAATCTTAATCTACTAATCTTAACCCCCAATCTACATTAAGTGTGAGTGTTGGTCACATAGTGGAATATGTTTTTCAAAGACGTTTTTTATTTTCAAAAGTAAAAGAAGGAAATTTAAACACCGAAATAAATTTCCTACTTATCTTAAAGGTTATGATTTTTTTTAAATGACTACTAGTGTGGTTATATTATAATTTAAACGAATGTCACAAAGTATCCCGAGATGGCGACAGTGTTAAAATATTATAGGTTACAAATAACCTTCCTTCACTATCAAGTAAAATACAGTATGGTCCTTATAATTGTTGTACTAAATCAATATCCTTTACTTATTCTGTCACTTAGAGTTTTACTTTAATAAATCATTCATTGTTTGCATTATATATTTATCTGGGGCAGTAGAGAATAAATAAACCATAAATTTTATTAACATCGTAGTTCATTAATTAATCATTAATAAATGAGCTACGATTTTTTCTTAGGGCGGGCGGAAAGTGTACAAAAGACAATTAAACATACGTGTAGTTTATAAAAGCCGTTCCGGTTTACATAATATTATATTTTTGTATTCTTTGAAGGTTTCTACACAACGAAATTCACAAACAGATATATCATCATTAGTTCTAGGTTTTGAAACTTTACCAGCCATATTTTAAAAAATAGGTTTAGTTGCTTTAAATGGATTTTGTTTATGTGAGAAATGCGGCGAAGCAACAAAGTAAGCTCGTAAATCAGGGAAAAGTTGCCGGGATGCATAACAATCAGTCTTTCTAGTTTTAAATTGTCTAGTGGCCAAAAACGGAATTTTAAATTTGAACAATAATATTTTTTAGCTTTATGTGATCCTATTATGTAAATTCTGAGTGTTGGATAAGATATATATATTCGTAAAGGCTCCGCATTGATAATTTATTATTAAATTGGTATGTCATATAATTGTGTAAGAATTTTCCCACCCTCCCACACTACAAATGAAATATATTTTTTAAAGTACCTTAATCCTGGGAAGGTTATAATTTTATCACGGCCGCCCGGCGGGAAGTTGCTTAATTTGAACCAATGTCGCAGGTAATTGCTTGTTTTTTAGTAAAAGTAAATGAGTGTAGCAAGACAGTTACGTATTCCTTAATGTCTCTCTTTTGAATTTCGAAACCAGAAAGTTCTGTAGCAAATGCATATATAGCTTATTATTATATAATTATCGTATTTGATTTTATAAAGAGAAATTAATGCATTTATAATTTTATACCTATTTTACTAAATAGCCGGCGGCAATAACTAGGATTTCTGGTACTGCAAATGTGATCTTGTTCGTCCATTAATGAGCTATAAAATATCTATTGATGTTTAATGTAGATGATCAGTAGTATTTTATTAATAGGTATTTTTTTGTACTTTAGCACTTTAACTGTTTATAAAAGATTACATAAATTTTAGCTTTCTACACTTCTGTTCGATCTAAATTAAATATTATTCCAAAACTTTGACTCGGCTCGGACCGCTTTTTACATTGGAATCTAAAATTACTTTTTTATTTATAAAAATGACAAGCTGGTGCCCGTGACTTTGTCTACTATAATTTACCTATAATTTACGAAGAAACAACAAACAGAATAACTTAAGGACAAATGTACAATGATTTATTTTTATTTCTATCGATAGGCAGGTGTAAATTACAATGTATCGTTGTTGGCTCCGTCTGGAGAGGTAGCTAATGTATTATGCTAATGACTGCGCTCCTACTAATTCACGTACGGATGCCGCAGTTAGACGACACCGATGACGCGATAAACCTGGCAGAACATTGTAGACACTCGAACATTTATGATATACTATGACATATTATTGTCACATCAATTTATACGACCATATTATTGTATACTTACTTCGTTGTGTATATACAATTATAATAATATTTCCTGTTAAATTAATAGATTAATAGCATCAACGTGTATTACTAATAGCAAAAATTAAAATCTTGCGATCAGATATATCCAGTTAAAATACCATTTAACTGAAAAGGTTATGTCTTTTTGTTTCTATTTATTCCGAATACTCGAAATAAAATAAATAAGGCCGACAGCAGAACGTCACTAAAAATGACGAATAATGTAATATGGCATTAGCCTTAAAATTGGTAATGGGTCTCCTAGATCGCACTTATATTCCTATCGTATAAAAAATAATTAATTTTTGGTCAGGAGCAGGTAAGTACATAATCTCTGCAAAACTTCAACAGTATATCGTTTAAGATAACAATATACAATATATAGCCAAAGAGTGAATCGTAAATTAAACAATTAAATTTATTGTAACTATATTATTATGACAAAACTATAAGTATAACGTTTTTCAAAAACAGCTCTTTATAAAAATATATTTGAAATGTTTCTTAAAATATTTCTCAGATTGGCAATCCGTGATTATATTCGTAGGTAAAAATAATACATTTTAAAGTTTTAGATCGCAAGATTTTAGGAACTCATTAAATTGCAAATCCTTTATTTCCTTTTAGCAATACGTAAACAGTCACAAATAAAGTTTCTTAAGAAAATAACATCAGAATGCTATAATTATTGATGTGGAGTTCGATACTTTTTAAATTACCCGATATACATACAATTATTATATAGAAATTATCTTGATTAATAACTTGTTTCCGACAATTATATTAAACAGAATTATTCAGCGACTGGGTTAAACAAGTTTTCTATTTTTAAATACAATGTTGTAATATCAGGTCATTTTTTTACTAAGCCAGAAGTTTTGGCATTAGTGATTTTTGTAACTGAAATTAATAAACAATTTATGGGTAAAGCAGCTTAGTCTTTTAAATGTGCAATTAATATCAAATAGAATACAAAATTTACAAATTGAAGATGACGTATTTTTACTTGTCTTCCGTATTTTATTCGTTGTCAAGTATTGATTGGAAAAGCCATTCGTTTAAAAATCTAAGAATGTTGTCTACACTTATGTCTCTTGCAATACATAACCTGATAGTTAGTTGTAATTAAAAAAATCATTTAAGGGCTTTATAGTGTAACCCGTGTCGTACTACACTTTTTATTGATACAATTTGTCATTTACTGAGTTATGTCCCGAACTAACATATCGTTAATGATACCAGAGTAATTTTAACGTGTTAATTAAAATATATCGCAGCATAGCGACACTGTATTTCCTTTCTCGTAAGACATCGAGAAATTGTATTAATTGGACAAATGTAATGGAAGCAACTTTTTTAACTAGCTTCAATCGTATTTGGTTTAATAAAGAAATAAATGACAGTAATAATTATTTATTTTTAAATACATATGTAATCATAAATTTCGATAATTCAAGCGAAATTACATTATTAATATTATTAACATTGCAACAGCTTACTTTCTACTCTATACTCGTTTTTCATTGTAATTAAATTAATTCCCATCAAATTTGATATGTACTACTAAACATGTTCTTAAAATCTGGCAACTTTGATAATTGTACAGATCACGGGAATAACGTAATTATATTTAATTAACAAAGCTCCGTTCACTAGTAAAAAAGTAATGCGCGGCAACCACAGACTAAACGATAGCAGAACTAACACTGTACAGCGTTTAAAAGGTATTTGCAATAGATTTTCGTACCCCAATGTGCACGCTGTCATTGATTATGTTAGCACAGCATTTATAAGCTCTCTGATTGAAATATCTCAATTAAGTATAGCATAGTTTTAATAATTATTACACGTTTTTGTGCTTCTAATTATCGTCGTGTGATTGCAGCGACCTTGGTGTTAGAAATTAATATCTATTTCATTCTCGTGAAGTGCGGTCACGGTAATAGATTTTTTAAGACCAGCTGCTTGAGATTGAGTCAAGTATTAAACGAATATCCGGCCACCTTTTTACAATATCGAATCTATACTTTAGTAATTGGTATATACATTAAATATTATTGAATCGCAAAATATAAAGACAATTTCATACAAACTGAATTTGGTAAACCCATGCTTTTAACCATGCACATATTATATCGCAATTTTTGCAGTAATATGTTATGTACGAGTACATCTTTACAGGTCGTAAAAAGCTTTCTTTGTCGTATTTTTATTCTTAACTGTATCTTAAAGTTGAGCCGAGAGAATGATAAAGAGATGAGTTTGAATTTATTTAGCTTATTACAGTGCAAAAATTGAAACAAAACAATTTATATTATTAATTGCTTATTACATAATAGTATTAGAAATGTATTTTTCATTTGATAATAATTTCTTACATATTAATGCAACACCACAAACTCAATCATGTGGATAGTTTCGGTTGGGATTTAACTGGAATTTAAAATTAGTAGAACAACTAGGAAGAGATTAGGCAAATAGTTTACGACCACAAGTATTATGAGCGAAGATTGATGGATGATAATTATTTAACATGATTTCGCTGTTAACGGGTGTGTAAGCACTGGAAATATTAGTCTGTAGCAGTCAATTTGCTCACTAAACGGCTAATCGTTTTAAACCATGTCGAAGATAGTAAGATAATAATGTACTTTCAAACTATTTAGTTACCTATAGGAAGTAGAAATGATTATAACGTAATAAATTATATATTAATTTAAATAGATAACTATAAAGAAGACTGCAGCATTATTTAACAAAAATTATAAAATACTGTACAGATAATCAATATATAGAAAAGTATTCAAATTACAATAACAAATAAAGTAATATTTAAATATAAGAACGGCCTAAACAAACTAAGCAAAAACATCGTGCCGCGGACGTGATTGAGAGCAGCAATCTATAGAATTTTTAAAGTTTTTTATTCTTTTATGAAGTTTTGTCATTTTAGTGAAGGGGAAAACAATTTATTGCAAATCAGATCATACCATTTATCTATATTCGCAATCTGCTGTTGAATATAATAAAAGGTTAATAAGTAGATATAACATTCTAATTCTGTAAAAAAAATAATCTTGTTTGATCGCGAATACATAAAAGTAGGTAATACTTATTAATTCTCAATGGCCCTAATTTAATTTTTATGATTTATATTTATGTCACTTATGGAAGTGAGAATATTAGCAACCACTGAAAATAAATAAAGAATATATTATTACTAGTATATTTCTTACAAAGAAAATATTAATTGTCTTAAATAATAAAAGTTACATATGTTATTGATATATTTCGTATTCATATAAAGACTAATTTCAAAAATTCGTATTATAGTACATTGTCTCTGTAGCCGTGATCGTCTAGTGGTTAGGACCCTACGTTGTGGCCGTAGTAACCCAGGTTCGAATCCTGGTCACGGCAATGTGAAAACATTGTCACGGTGAGACGTACTTTTTTAAATGTCGTTAACGTACATTTATATTATAAAATACTTTCAAGATACATATTATATTTCTATAATATATTATTAACAATAAGTTATAAATATAAAAATTACAATTTAACTTTATTCTTAAAAATCGTTATTTCAAATTATTAATTTTACAACAGCGCCATCTATGTAAAGTAAGTAGCATCATATAACAATATAAACAGTGTTCCAGCAAAACGTCATCTATTGACAGCTTGATATATTATTATTATTATCACACATTTCTTTTCTTTAGTTCGGTTCGAAGTTACAGAAAAAGTTGATACTTTTATATTGAACGGAAGATAACAAAAACAAAGATGACATACATCTTCCCCTTGGTACTGCATTTTTGTACAAATTACGTACCAAAATAACTTTTCTATTTTAATAGATTTAGTTGGTATTGACAGAAGTAGTTATTATTTTATAATTGTAAATATAAATATATACAACCCTTAGGTAGATTAAAATAATGAAGTGTACAGTATATTCCTCCCATGTAATATTAATGTTATGTCGTAAATTTATGTCTACAAAAATGTGTGACCACTTAAACTATGTTAGTATATTAAGAGTACAGGCGCATAAATACGAATTTTTCCTTCGAAGAATTTTTGAAGACACAAAATACTTCCTTAATTCGACCAGAACAAGTAAGATGCTAAAGCAAAAGGGTTTCCTCAATCCACTACAAAGTAGGGTTGACAAAGAACGGTTGGCAGAGCGTTTAATATTAGATGCAAGTAATTATACTGCTTTTTCTAAGTGGACCATAAAATTAGCTTCATAAGAATAATGTATAGAAAAAATACCTATTGGGTTATATACTCTACCTGTAATATCATTGTTTTTAATGACAGTCTTCGATGGACAATATTGAGTTAAGCGATATCGTGGTGGTAGGAGTTTAGCTATATCTCCGAATATTCGAAATAAAAATAAATAAGGCAGGCAGCAGAATGTCACTAAAAAAGACCATTGATATAATATGGGTAAGGCCCTTAAGGTTGGCAACACGTCTCCTAGATCTACTTGTTTTGGAAGTGTCCATGGGGGAAATGAATCGCTTACTATAAGTAAACTGTACGCTCGCTTGCCTTCCTATCGCATATATAAAAAACATGACAATACGAAATGTTCAATACATGCACTGTCACACATTTAAATCTTACTTCGAGTATTTAGAGATATGTATATAATATATTAATGTCGAAATATGCACGAGTGCCTTTCATCTACTAACACCTATTTGTGATCCGGAAATTACTCAACAATATAAAAATTTGAGCAGTTCTAGCGGGAGAAATAAGTATTTTATCAAAAATCTGGATAACGTTTAAATATTGATATCATCGTTTTAATTAGCTCTAAGAAATCCGTTATTATATTGATATTGACACTGCGACTATATTCATGTAGGTATAAAATTAGAATAATTTATAAGAAATGAAAGTATGTTAAAATTATTCATTAGTTACATACGCGGTCTAAAATACCGCGATGAGTTATTAAGACCACATTATTTAAATTAATATTTATTCATTACAAAACAAGTAAAACTAAATATAAAGTCTCTTTATGTTAAAACGTTTTTCAATTACATTGTGCGACGTTCTCCTTGATCTTATCATTGGATAGAACTGATTGAATTATATTGTGTAAACCCGTGTTAATTTAATTAATTAGTGCGTTGATTAGTCTTGAGTTAGCCCATTAGAGACACGCTTCAATGTCCAAACCTTGTTATGTACATTGTGCGCTATCATATATTACAACCGCAATTAAAAAACGTCAAATCCCAGGTTCTCCAGTGAGGTATGAAATAGACTCGTTTCTGTGTATTTTTGTCCAATTGTTATACTCTGCAGCAAAGTACCTATTTAATCACCAATTTATAATCTACCCCACATTAACCATTTTTCTTTTATTTTTTCTCTCACAAATCATTAAATGAATTAAATATTTTTGTAAAGTTGCTTGAATTCTTCTTACCGAGTTACGCCTGTCAAGCCTAGATTCAGCTTCGACTAATTTAAATGAAGCATTTTGACATTTTGGCATTATGAGGATGCTTAATTTGTTCAGTTGCGGCGTTGACTTCGTTAACATTTCCGGCATTCAATCTCGCATCTCATTAGCGACAGTCAAAATTTAGATCCATGCCTTATAGTACGATCGTTTTAGAAGAAAACAAGTAACTATTCAAGCGACCGCATTTACAAGAGGAAAGCATTAGACAGCCCTAACCGTGTTTATTTATGAATAGATAAAAAATATATGTATTTTGCATTATATAGTTAATTTCATATCAGTACTGTATTTTATAGGAATAGCAAGGAATCTTCGATAATAGCATATCTCAAATGTGCCGTATATGTAATTTAATGGATATCCTGAGTGGCTCTTAAAAAGTCACTCTAGTTATTTTTTCAGAATACATTTTTACTTTGTTAATATATCAAAATAGAGTATTAGAGAGATATTCGAAGGAAATTTTTCCATACAAACCGGTTTGTGATTACAGCATACATATACATAAATAGTTTTAATTCAAACACACTATACCACAAATATACATATTTTTTCAATGTTCAATGGGGAATATAAGAAATTCATACTTTCTCATCACACAAAAATGCACTAAAGCAGAAACACAAAGAGGTTATTTAGGAAACAATACCACTTGGCTACAACACCGTTTCGGCTCTCGAGAAAAGGAGTTTTGGGTCTTTGACACTTGCTGATCGTCGGAGTTCAAACGCCCTGTTTCCTGATTTGTAGTATTTATCATTAAATTATGTTTTATAATATTATAATTTATATTAGGGAACAAAAATGCGAATCTTGTTATTTTTTCTAAAATAGTTTATATAATATAAAATGACTAAGCATACTAATTTATATATGATTACATAATTTTCAATTATTTTTATAGAGAAACGTAAAGTATTAGTTAGATATGTAAAATTGAAATAATTTGTATTATTTATATAAAAACTGCCTAACAACTTAGTATGTGTACATAACCACGATACGTATTTTAAGAAAAGTTAATATCAAACAAATTAGCATCAGTACGACTAAATTACTTTAGTCTTACTGTTGCTAATTTGTTTGATATTAACAGCTCTCTTAATCCTAATAAAATAATCGACCTCTTATATTTCATTCATTAAACGTCTAAGGGAGTTAAAGGTGACTTATTGAAGGAATATCGAAGGTTCCTAGAAGTAATTCGTTTAAGGTTTTAATTTTCTTCTCGCCGAGCCAATCCCGGGCGGGAAATCGAATCAGCTCGTTGAGCCCGCGAAACCTGACAATTACATGAAGGCACGTATGCCATATTACTAAAGTTTATTTTTAATAGTAGATGTCATAATGGCATATTTAAAAAACGTCCAGGCTTTATACGTTGTTATTGATTTAAATTTGTAACGACTGGTTTTGATTTGAAAGATATTAACGGTTTTGGTGCTTCAGTAATCCATTATAGTCAAACAAACAATGTTTATATCCGTATACAAATCTTAGTATAACATATATATTATTTTTAGTTTATGTGTTTACACATTTACGATAAACCTTTATTGTTTTATTACTTGCACTCTTTGACGGTTAGGTTTAGATACGAACTTTGTATGTCAAACAATTGTATCTCATATCTTTTTCTGTATTGTTTATCTATACTGCAGCCGGACTGTTACTACCAAATATAGTTTAAATTATATATAAATAAGTCACAGATTCTTATTCAAATACTACTATATTAGTAATATAGTTAATACTATATTAATACTATATTAATTAATACTATATTAGTAATTTTTTTAAACCCGAACATCTCTACAAATGAGAATAAAATTTCTATAAAAATACAAAATGTTGAATATTTTCTGCGAGTGCCAATTTTTCATATTACCAGTAAAACGCGCAAGAGCTTGCAATCAAGAGCAAATTCTAAGAAGCTAAATTTTATTTCAACTACTTTAAGAGTAGGTGAAAATAAAATAGTAGTATATTTACGCTATGTATTATTAAATTGTTACTGTAATACGGATTTAGAAAATGAATTGCTTAAATTATTTGAGACAATGATGCCTTGAAAAAAATATATTAAATTCTTACACAAATTTCTTGAGGATAATATCTTTATACTACACGTATTAATAACATCACTGTTATTAACTTTAGCGTTTCACGGATAAGAAACCATTAATTTTCTTGTGTCGAATAATAATTACATTATGCATTCCCTATCTTAACATATATCAAGAATTATGTTACTGTAAAATATTACTTTTTTCTTTGTAATAACGACGAGTTTCGTATAAATCTACCTGTGTGTACCTGTAGATGCACTTCATAATATTTGGCACGAGTTAACAAACGATCAGCTGCCGACTACGGTGGCCAAATATCTGAATTTATCAGTACATATTTTCAATATTATATATAGATTATATCGTTAATACTGATATCTTATCAGGAAAAGAAATATTTAAGTTTATCTAAAATTCATCATTAATTATGAAAGGTCTATAAATATCTTAAAATTAAGCACTATAGACAACATCAAATGTTTTCAAGATCGGATTTTAGGCTTCTTTGTCTACTTTTCAATTTTTGAGCAAACGTTTAATAATTGAAGCATAAAAGGTCTTTGGCGATATACCAAACATTTTAAATCAAATATGATACTTTACTGAACAATGGAATCCTCAGTTACCATAAATAACACAGATGAATTAAACAAAATGACGACGATATTTCCAGTTTTCTTTAATCATATTTTCACTATATAGAGCCAAGCGTCGAACACGTCCATTACAAATAGGTATAGATTTAGGAAACTTTTTCAAAAAAGGCATGCCACCCTATCTGACGTCAGAGCTATACGACACTACAATATTTATAGACCATTTGCGGGCCAGTTATAATAGAAATATGGGAATGGTATCCAATACTATCTGTGCTATTCCAAACGATATAATATGTTGTATATTTACATTGTATGGACGCTTGTGTAACGTTGAGCGTAGGCAATTTATGAGTGAATTAACCAAATGTTATGTTTAGCTCAAAATTTATTCTAGACAATATAAACAAAATTGATTTTAGATAATATCCGAGCAGAATATTTGTTTTGTTTGGACATCTATTTAGTTACATCTGTTCAATGCAGCTGATAATATTACATGACGGCATTTATGTTGTGAATTCGAAATATTACTATGTGTATTATATAAACCTTCAGAATCAAAACTATTGTAATTTTGTGATTTCTAATTCATTTGTAATATTTTATATGTGCTTGAAGACTTTCACTGTCAGAGAGTAGAATTTGTCTAAGCATTAAAATTTATAAATGTTTGACATTTAAATATGGTTATAGACTGCATAATTAGACTAAAGGGGTATCTTACCAACAGATATTACAAAAAGTAAATTATTCTTATTTTAAAAAATCGTACTAAAATATCTTTTTCATTATATGTAACTTATAATAACAATAACAACTTATACATGTCCATTAGCATTATAAGCCTAAAATATATTTGTTACACCAAGTTTTCTACTTTCTATAAATTTAAACTATAGTAAACCAAAGACTGCGGTAAAACTCACTCTATGAAATAAAACTATTTAATCGGTTGTACATTTTATTTACTCAAAATGAGGTCCGCAATCATATATGTAACGCATTTAACTCGCCCTCTTCCTTTGCGAAAGTCTCGGTGTCAGGATTATCTCTCGTCATCGCCACCAGTCATAACTTCCATAAACTCTGAAAAAATTAAAAAGTCATTGCCATATTTTATATAACACATAATACATTAA
Organism: Hebomoia glaucippe; assembly: GCA_025727935.1. Lineage (NCBI taxonomy): Eukaryota > Metazoa > Arthropoda > Insecta > Lepidoptera > Pieridae > Hebomoia > Hebomoia glaucippe. Next base: position 23,054 of record JAOSYY010006173.1, read on the forward strand.
AAACAGAATGTTGTGGTGTTAATTGAAGTTCTGCCCAATGATATCTGAAGTTATCCTAAGCCGGTGTCTTTAAACGCGCTAACACGGAAAAACGCGCTAACGCGAAGACACGGGAAAATAATAATCATTATCTTAATAATTAGTAAAATAAATGCAAAATCGTATTGTAGCTGTGTTAATGAGTGTCAATCCGCCTAAAGAATATTTTACTTAAATGTGTGACACTCTCATAAACATTATTGAGTAAATGAACAAGTAAATGAAGCGAATACGATTTTGTTCTTACAAGAAAAGGCGAATATTTAATTATTATATTTAGCAATAACAACATTTTTCGCCTAAATGATTTTGTGTTTCTAAAGAAACTGTTTCCAATATAACTTTTCAATATTTGAAACGTTTCACTGACGCTAGATTTAAAAATTAAAAAAGGTTACCTACGAAAATACGACGTGAAAGTGAGTCTTTATGTTGCTACGTCTCGTCTACGAATACAAAATATTTGAGCATGGTCGGTTTGTTGATCTTAAAATTGCATTACACAACACACAGTTTCGGTTAACCGAAAAATGTAAATTTTATCAGACCGTATTGAATCATGAAGTCATGAATATAAAATGAAACTGTTTGCGTTTTAAATGAAAGGATGACAAGCTTAATTACAGCAGAAAATAAAGTACGATACAAGGGAAATTTTTCGTAGCAGCCTTATTTATTTCTTTAAGGTCTATAAAACTTACCATCAAAGTCAACAGTTCCTGAACCATCAGAGTCAATTTCCTCTATCATCATATCCAACTCTTCCGCACTGATCTTGTCATCAAGCTCCCTCAGGATTTCTCTCAAAACTTGTGTGGTAATGTAGCCATTTCCTGCATGCATTATTATTTTTAAGATGTTCTGTTATAAAAATGGATTACAGGTTCTGGTATATTAAAAATTTAAATACACATTTATGAATTCTTAACATACACTTTTGAGAGTAAATACAACATCTACATAAGTGTATACAATCTATAATAGATAGATATTTATTTATCTGGTTATAAAATAACCATTATAAGCTTGTAAGCATTATATAAGTCTGGATTTTTATTAATGTTTCCTAATTAAAATAATAACCTTCTTTGTCATATAATCGGAATGCTTCCTTGAGTTCTTGTTGCATTGCTTCAGCATCCTCTTCAACCATGAATCTGGATGCCAGCGTTACAAACTCTTCAAATTCTAGTTCACCGGATCCTGACAAGTTTAACATTTTATTTTTATACATTTCGATCGGATGTTAAGGGTTATTTCATAATTAAAAGGACATTAACAAAGACAGCATTCAACTTTTTACAACGCTATATTTGTCGAAGTTTAAACCTAATTAAACCTAAAATCGATAGCCATCTTCATTTATGAAGACAAGCGTATAAAAACCTCCATCTAAGAAATATTTGAGTTACGTAATATGTACTTTTTGAGTGGATATATAAAGGAATTGAAAATATCTTGTTGTGGAGTTAAAAAATAGGATAGAAATAATAAAAAACAGCCTGATTTGACTCACCATCAACATCAACTTCATCTATGATCTCTTTGAGCATGTCATCGGTAATAGTATGGCCCAACATGCCCAATATAGTACCCACCATCACGGTTCCGATACATCCTTTCTTCTCGTGGTCAAAAGCTTCAAAAGCTTTTTTTAGAACTAAAACCAAAATTCCAAGTTTATAACCGTAATAAATTGGATTCAATTAATTAATTGTACTATTAAACAATTATTAGAAAACTTTGTTTTATAATTAATTAGAGAGGTATTTGGTTCTGACACCAAGTTTTCAAACCAGAGAATTAATTATTCAAGTTAATTATAAGTTAAACATACTGTTGATCTGTTCCTTATCGAGTTCTTCCTGTAAACAATCGAAATTTAAATGATCAGAACGACGTTATTTAATAAAAAATAATTGATTCAAAAAATTTAATGAAAATACGTTTTATCTTTATTTAAATAAATAATAAGGGAAACAATCATCATTTAACAACAGTAATATAATAGTTTGAAAAGTCACTCACCATTATTGAGTGATGTTTGATTGACTAGAAGAACTGAACTAAATAAAACACAATCGCGAACAATAGTGTGAGGAAAACCAGTCCTTGAAATTGAATGAAATGAGCGACCGCTTTAACACCCGCTAGGAATGATGCGAGCCCCAGAGTGGTTCTGACGGACCGGCTCACATCCCAACTCTAACCACGAGTACTTCCCTCTAGCTCTCTACATCGCTTTTAACTACTATTGCTAAGGACACACATTGCTGCCAATTCCGTAGATAAACTCCGATTCACTAGATATTCCTGTCTTGCTCATTATAATATGATAAGAGAAGTATGACAATAGGTTTTTTTTCTTGCCAAATTCAATGTTTCCGTTGTTTACATAGGACTTTATCCTTTTGATGACTGTAGAAAGTTTTTTATTACGAAATATTTAAAAATGTATACGCATAGAATTACTGTTACTTAAAATTTGATTATTGTACAAATAATATAATATAATTTATTTATTAAAAAAGATTTCTTTATTTATTATCCCTTATGCTGTAAAAATATACTTTAAATATAGTTTATTTATTAAAAAATATGTCTCTGTATACATACTGCAAAGCTAATTAGAATTCAACAAAATTATCACTGAAATATTTTGTCGCCAATCAATTTCACTCTATGCTAATTAGTGCAATTGCCTCATTAAAATATTTTATATTTTCTATAAATAAATAAAACGCAATGAAGGTAAGGTGATATTTAATCATGCCATTTTTAATGTTTAGGTTTAATGCTTATTTATTGAGTAATATAATAGATATTGATAGATTCATTATCATTATAACAGTTTTTCATACGATTGCTTACATAAACAGTTACGATATATAGTAGATATAATATATTCAAAATATCTTACGAGACACGTCGACGAATTATGCGCTACGTAATGTCATTACAATATCTAATTAAAATGTATGCTCAAATCGATTGGATATTTGCCATATTTTTGTCTAAACATTTGTTATGTGCACGTGTTGTTAAAGCAGTATTATTAACTATTATTAAATTATATTTTTAATGTTAATTTTAAAACTGACATGTCTTGTGGCCTTTCTTTATTTATGTAGTAGTTACTGCCAGCTAAATTCAATTTCTATAATATTTTCCTGTAACGTCATATTATTTTTAATTAAATCATTAAAATAGTTTTATATAACAGTCGTCTACAAACGTGCAACTCAAAAATCTGACTCGTTTACAATTGTAGGTCGCTTATATAGGTTAAAAATTTGTAAAATTGATACACGAATATCGATCAGATCAAATTATATTGAACTTCTGGATAAAGTAACTCTAGGTTTTTACAAAAGCTAATTTTACCTCGTGAAAGATTTATGCTTGTTCAAGGAAACCGTTTATAATGTTTTCTCGTTCAAGTTAAATCTGAGAAGGCTTTTAAATTTAAAGACACCATCTATTGTGGGAATATACCCCAAAAATAGAGGGCTAAGTCTTGGATAGTGTTGACTTTGGTATATTGTGTTATGCTTTCTCTAAACTAGATTTATTCCTATATATATATTTGTTTTTTGTTCCCATTATTTATTTCTTAACTAGCTTCTGCGAGCGGCTACGCTCGCGTTCATTTCGATTTTTGCACCTTGGGTTACATTATTGGAATAAGGATCCCTAATTTTTTGAAAATACTATAGCATTCCTCGATAAACGTACTATTCAACACTGAAACAATTTTTCAAATAGGACCAGCGGTTTCTGGAATTAGCGCGTTCAAACAAAACTCTTCAGCTTTATAACATTAATACAGATGTACAAATATTATAATACTTTAAAGCATCACTGAAAATAATTTCTGTTTACGAAAGAAATGTAAAGTAATTCTTGGGATGTTATTGCCACAACAGCATAATTGGCATAGCTGCACTCGGCAGCGCCAACATTGTCAACAAATGAGAGATACGAACGAATTTGTTTTACGGTTGACAGAATCAAGCTTCTTGCACATTAAAATTAACATAGGATTCAAAAACAAATTCCATTTTCCTATTTAAAAAGAGAATAGCTGCATCTTTTAGTTTCTATAGTACAGCTGTTATATCTCTGAATAATATATCTTACGCGCTAAGGTGTCTCCTATCTGTCGATAATTGACCTTCTTCGTGACAGTGAGATATTTCTATTCTTATAAATACTAGAGTACTTTTCATTGGCATGTTTAACTAGTTGTATCGTATTAAAATCAAAGATATTTTTTATTAATATCAATGTTATGATTGTGTAAATGTAATATATACTGTATTTCTAGATATAGAAATCATAGATAGAAATGGAAATAATGTTCAGATACAGAAGATAAACTGTATTATAATAGCAATCTTGGCTGCAGTTCAAATATTCATTAAATATGTATAAATAATTTAGTATGAATTATTGTTTATGTGTGATTAATGGAAAATTTATTGAAAAACTTTCACAACACAACATTAAACTCAAGTTGAATTGGAAATTGTTTTTATGATGAATACGTTCGTTCTTATTCATTTTTAATAGTTTTAATAAAGAAACAAATAGTAACAAAAAGTGAAAAATTAATGAGGTTTTTATTTAACTTAATAACTACTTAGTATTGAGATGTAGTGTCATGGAAAAGGTATTGAAAAAGGATGTTAATCTCGATTTCAAAACAGGAGGAGGTTCTCAATTCGTCGGTATTTTTCATTACCTCAGAACTTTCGATTGGGTGAAACGATTTTGATGATTCTTTTTTTATTTATTGAAGCTGACAACAATCTCAATACTTACTTATTTCTTCTTATAGTAGATACATGTATATTAAGAAAATTTATGAGTCAATTAATTATTCAAAACCTATATCAAATATTTGACGTTAAGTCAAAAAAGAATTTTATTAGTGCATTTTCAAATATTATGTACATATATATATGATAATAAAAATTGCGAATAACTAATAAGAAAGTAAATGTTGGAAGTCTCATGGAAATATAATTAATTATTTATAATTATAAATTTAAATACAATCAGGTGTCAAATAAATAGAATAACTATATAAACTTGCAGTTTTTTATAACTTTATATGTTTCAAGTATTCTGAAGCGGAAATGTATAAAGGTAAAATTTAAGTTGTGAAATACAAACGTAAAATATGTTGTTTGCTACCATTGTATTTTCTAGCACTTGTATTATCACAAACAATAGTAAACTTTGTGTGCCAGAAGAGTTTCAAGATACTCGTTTGATATTTGAGCAGTTGAAATTGGAAAATTGTTTGTTGTGAAACAGTGCATCAGTTTCATATCAGTCTCATAGTTGATACGGTATTTTATGCAAAAATACAGGTGAGAAAACATTTTTAAATAACTATATTATTATTAATGGAATAATAGAGCATTATAATAAATTAAATTAGAATTGTTAATAACAAAACATTAAAAATGATTTCCTAGATTTAATAATGGAAAGGTCTCAAAACGTTGTGTGCATTTCAACTTCAGTCGATAAATTTACAAATACTTGAAAAGATAATAAAAACGGCAGCAGAACGTTATTAAAAAAACTGTTATAATATTGCTAAGGTCTTAAGTTTGGCAACGTGTGTTCTAGGTCTCATGGCCTCAGAAGGATTATAATGACAAGAATCGCTTACTGCTCGCTGAACTGAGTGTTTGTTTGCCTTCCTGTAGCATAAAAAAATAATCGAATCTATAAATTTTTCAATCCGAAATTTCAACCTCAACAAAAGAATTCATTAAAACACTAATTTTATAACGATGAATTAATGAATTTATCAGCAATTTGATAAGCAATCGTACGAAATACAATCAAAACTATATGTGATTTACATGATCATTAATTCTGTTTAGTATACATTGCTGTCCAGTGGGAGAATATATCTATTGTCAATCGTTTTGATAATAGCACAAGTAATCTATTGTGCTCTAGAATTAATAAGATGATGATTATTTGTTTGATAATAAACTTGTAATATACTCGCTTTAGTAAGATTTTAGGCTTTAAACAATAATCATAATCTCTTTTTAGTATACAATTTTTATGTACCGTTTAATCAGTAGTGTAAATTACAAAAACACTATAAAAATGTTTTTGTGCAGAGCACAGGAAAGCAATCAAAAAATGGCTGTCTCATAAATAACGAGATTTAATAAATCTAATATATAAAATTCTCGTGTCACGGTGTTCGAACTTGAACTCCTCCGAAACGGCTCGACCGAACCTTAT
>JAOSYY010006193.1:0-29358 GCA_025727935.1 Hebomoia glaucippe
TCTTTTCTATTGTTCGTAAATAGAAAGGTCGTGAAACTGTGTAGTCCGTGTTTCGACTTAAATCTATGAATATATCTTAAATGATATATTTTAAATTTTTAATTAGTTTTGTTAAATTTCTTAACACCTAGGTTCTGGGTATATTCAAAGGTCATAAGGTAAGCACGAAAAAGAGCGTGCTAACCGCACATAACAGTCCGATGGCAAGTATTATCATGTACTGGAGGAAGCTTAACTGTATTCTTACTAAGATTCTTTACCCACTCACACAGAAGGCTCATACCTATAGATCAGATAATAGGTAAGTGACGTAATTAAAAATTCTAATTGAAAAATCAAAATTTATACCTTTTCGATGACTTGTACCGTAACTGATGATTGAGTAAGTTTTAAGTAGTTTAAAAAGCTCTCCCATTCTTTTAAGAGCTGCAGACAGACAATTAGAAAAACACACGTAAAAATTATTATTCTGCTTCTTTCATGGGTTTTTAATAAAAGCTTTTTATTTCATTTATCTAGTTCATTGTCTTTTCTGTGACATTTAAATTAATAATTTCTTGTTTTAATAATAAATAATAGAATTGTACGTATTTTTAGTAAGTACCTATAAAATATTTACGTTTTTAAGTATATACATTGTATACACATTGTTTTCCTTCTTCACAAAAGGCTATGTAAACTGAACAGAGGTGCCTACATACGTGATTTCAGCCTGCGCCTCGAGCTTATGGCACGGAGCCAAAGCAAACGATCACTTTTGTTGTTCTCCGCACAATTGTTCTAACTTTATGTGTTATCGATATAACTATTTTTATTAGGTACTAGTAGGTTTATCGCAGAATCGAGGCACGGGTCTATATTTCCAACTTTAAACGAAATTAAGCTTTAATGTTTCTAGCCTGTAAATATTATATACTTAAGTTTTAAATTCTCTGTGTATTTAATCCGTTCACAATATTTTTAGCGTTACAAATTTAAATGATATTACTTATTTTAAGTAATTCCTAATGTTAATTTATCAAATGTCTAAATAGATCTTCATTATTTATTTATAGCTAAGTATTACTTCGATCACTTCATGTTTCAAACAACAAGAATGATTTCTCAGGAAATTACAATGATACACACATCTAAGAGGTTTCAAAATCGTTAATAATATTACAACAGTGAATTTGCAGCCCATAAATATACAATAATATAATACAAATTCTTCTTAATTAGTCTTAATATAAAGAAAATAAAAGTAAAGTATAAAAGTACACTCTTAATGTTCGATTTCTACAAAGTACCCCACAGTCATTTCAGTTTAGGTCAAGCTATCAACAAAATTACATTTCCCGTGGCTGCGGTTTGAATAAGTAATTTGATTTGCAGAATAAATCCGTCGTACACGATGTTCACTTGCACCGGACGTATCAGTATGCACGAGCCGAACCTTCAAAACGTGCCGCGAACCTTCTGTGTACCCATCAAATATTTGAAAATAACAAGCGATTGTGAAACTTGTGACGACGTAGTAGAGTTCAACTGTAGGAATATATTTAAAGCTTCGCAGGGATTTGTGTTAGTTTCAGCGGATTATTGCCAGCTAGAAATGCGAATCCTAACTCACTATAGCAAAGACGCAGTGTTGACACGGATCATGGCCTCTGATGTTGATGTGTTTAAGTCAATCGCCTCTTCTTGGGGCGGAATACCTGAAGCTAATGTATGTACATAGTAAACTATATATAGATGTTATGTTTACATTTGAATTTTTCTTTTGTTTGCGTAATTTCTGATCTGTTTATACTCCATAAATCATTCCTACATAAATTATGAAAAAATATTTGACTAAACCTAGTCAAATATTTTTTCATAATTTTTTACTGTAGATATTAATTACTATAGATAAGTAGGCTTTATAACCATAAAGCCTACTTATCTATAGTAATATACCAAAGCTAAAGGGTTTGTTGGTTTGATTAAAATCCCTAATCTTTGAAGCTACTGATTCGAGTTAAAAATCTTTCAGTGTTGGATAGCCAAGTTATAGGCCATATGTTATAAAGCATCATACTACGATTAAGAGTAGCATCAATGGGAAATGTTGCAAACCGGGAAAGCTTTGTTATTTTAATTACTGCCATTGCGTGCGTTGAGTAAACGGTTAAAGTTATCAAATAATCAGGTCTGATGGAATTGTTCCTCTTAGAAAATTAAAAAGAAAAATACTTATGTCGATCTTTCATGGTTGGGTCGCTGTAAATGTTTAAATTTTTACCAAATTTATATACCTACTAAAGATTATACAGACAAATAAGAATGTAATGCAGATTAATTTACGCAGCTAGTCTGTTACGAAAAATTTGTACTTAGAACCGAAATTATTTTAATAAATGTTCGTTTATTTTAGGTTGATGATGACCTTCGTCAAAAAGCTAAACAGCTTTGTTACGGTCTCCTCTACGGTATGGGCAACCGAACTCTTTCTCAACTTCTTGAGGTATCTGAGATGGAAGCAGCAGTATTCATGGACAGTTTCTATAAAATATACCCCGATGTGAGGGTATTTACAAAAAATGTGATAGAGGAGTGTAGACGTAAAGGCTACGTTGAGACATTGATGAAGCGAAGACGTTATCTTCCTGATATTAATAGCCACGTGCTTAGCAAAAGAAGTGAGTGATATTTATTATCAAGTTTAGATCTTTAAAAATATTTATTTTAGTAATATACATTATAATATAAGTACTATACATTATAGTTATTATCGAAACTGACTTTAAATATTGATTTTATCAAATACAAATTGTACAGTATTAATAGATAGGTGTCCATAGCCACTCTATTTTGTGTTCTAAAGTTGTAAAAATAAAATGACTGAAATTAAAGTATGAAAGCTACCGTATTTATTTAATAGCTACGAGTTTATTAATTATATCAAGACAAGCCTTTACAATACAATAAAAGTATATACTAATGTATACATAATATTATACATATAGTAGGCTTATTTTCATTTACGAGTAATACGATTTCCAATCATTACAAGATACAGACACGTTCAAGACTATGTTGTTCAGAAGTATTAAGCAATACCTTGTTTAGCGAAGAGCTTTACATTTCAAACCATTCAGAGCAAAACAGATCAAAGTAAGCTTCTTATCTATGACACGTTTTTACTCTTAGCCTAACTTTTGATGAAAAAGCAATTTTAATTTTATCTTTTCGATTAAAGTTTGCGAGGAATAGTTATTAGTTTGAGTGGAATTTTGTTTGCCCTCACTGAGCCAGATAAGCGTGAATATCTGAAGTTGATAATCTTTTGGACTAAATTTGAAATTTATAAACCACTTCGATTTTCTATTATATTTCTGGAAACATTTATATATGAATTGGTTTATAGAAGTCTAAATAGTAATGTTATTTCTTTATTATTTTCTATATCTGATTTTTAATTTACTAGCATAAAATACACAGTTATCTTGTCATGTACGTACATATAATGAACATAATACATGCTGATACTATTCCACATGTAAATTTGGAATAATATGCACTATATTCCATTTAAAACCTTTTTCATTAATTACAACTACCATAATTTCATATTGCTACTCTCGTAGAACGGTTACAAAATCTCGATTAATTTGTTACACAAAAAAAAACTCATGGCCAGGTATTAACTAATTTAATATAACTTGAGAATAGGCCATAGATATTCCTAGATCGGTTTTCATACGAGTAGTAACGAAACTGTGTCAAAATTTTCATTATTTGGAACGAAAATGCCGCCACGATTTAAATGAATCTTTTATTGAGTCGATGGAATGATTATCAGGTACTGCAGAACGGCAAGCGGTAAATACAACTATCCAAGGCTCAGCTTCAGATATCGCAAAGGCAGCAATGTGTGCTATCGATAACAAAACGTTTGACAACATCAAACCTCACCTCATTCTACAAATGCACGATGAACTCATCTATGAAGTACAAGAATCAAAGAAAAGTGACTTTCTGCGGATGCTGAAAGAAATCATGGAGACTACAGTGAGCTTAAATGTTCCATTACCAGTTAAAGTCAGGTCTGGATATACCTGGGGAACACTGCAGGAAGTTAAATTTTAAATATTCAAAATCATTAGTGGAAAATATTGCTTTTATTAAAAAATGTTATGCTGTGACATTTTACATTTTACGAATGTCTCAATAAATTATTATTTAATATTTTAGTTGGTTCATGTTTTACCTTACTTAATTTACATTTAAATTAATCCCTTTTATTAAAATTTATGATGACAGTTTCCGAATTGCCTAGTTTTAGAAAATAAACATTTCCGATGATAGTCCAGTATGCATACAAATATATCAGGCATACTTCACATATTTTCTCCTATCCAATGTAACTAGATCAAATAAGCCTATTATTATGTTCACTATAATTCATTAAACTGAGAACTAAAAATAAGTATTTAGAAACTTTTTATTACTATTGTTTTATTCTTTTATACTCAGTTATTTTTATTTGAAAGCCTTTATAAATTAAATAGCCTTTAATATTAATATTAAATTACACATTATGCTTCTTTATTTAAAACAAAAACCACGCAAGTCATAATTAAAGGTAAATTGTGCAAAGCTAGCGAGCATTACTGTAAAAATGCAATTAGGCACTGAACAAAAGCCAACGAATGCCACTTCACAAAGCTTTCTACTTTTGAGAGTTGTTTTCACCTTTTAACCGATTTAAAAAATAAAGAAGATTGTCTGATCCACGGCCAAAACATCGATTAACATATAAATAAGTAAGTGTTTTATAATAATCTAATCATAAATATATATCGATGAGATACCTAGTTGTGTATGCGATAAAGTCTCATTATTTGTTATTGTAACTTTCAGTATTATATGAAAAACAGTTGAAACAGTGCCATCTCCAGGAAATTTTCATGGGTTTTCCCGAATTTCACAATACGTTACGTGATAGAGGTCGTTGTAAGCGCCTCTCTTACGCGCAATCAATACCTGCGCCGCGCCGTGCAGTCCTCCGGCGAGCTAGACTACCTTGTCACCCTCTGTCACGAGCTCAGTAACGTACACCCGTGAAGAACTAAGCCTTAACACATAATGCAGTTAAAATGTTGAATTTAACTAGTCCACAATCGTTCCGAAAATAGCGCGAGTTCCCAAAGTGATTCGGGCGGTTGTGACTATTAATGTGCTGAAAGTACGTGATAATGCATTTACATTTTGAAAGAAACGTAAACGCGAAGTGCGATTGCACGATATTGTCGTTATCATGGATGGGGAAGGTGCCTGACGAGCTTCCGGAGGTGAGTTTTCTTATCCTATTGTATTTTTACGGCCATTTGCATACATGCCGTTAAATTCATGCTCGTATTTTCAAGAGGTGACTGCTAAAAGATACTGTATTTAAATTTATTCTGTACGAAAATGAATTAAATTAACATAAATTTGTAGAGTACTATGTTACTTTATTATAATCTATAGTTTAAGAAGGGATGAGCAGTTGAATTATATTGTTAAAAGCATTCATGTATGATTTTTTACTAATACGCTATCAAAATTTTTATAATAAATTCAACTGTGTTCTTTGTAGATTTCTCAGTATTGTTTATCTATTGCAAGAAATATTTTTCATCAATTAGTATAACGCAGACAAAATACCGGACACGTTCATTATGTACACAATTATTTATATCACAAGTATATAAAAAAAATTCATGACTTAAAAACGTTGTTATATATATTTCTAGCTTTATAATGATTTCCGAGCAAATTTAAAAATGTTAAGTAATGTCTTTTCATTTCAAAGTTAGATTTGCTTTTCTCTCGTAATATAAATAATATATTATCGTAGGTCGTTGTGACTTTCAGGCCAAAAATATAAACATTAAACTCGTTAATTGTTTTTAATATACTAAACGTTATGAAGTTAATATGATGTTTACCTACCCTATTAAATACGCTATCTGTTTTTAACTAGTACCCGCTATGAATTTTAGTTTACAGTCTGTTTGTCTTTCTAAGGCTTTACAGCCCCGAGTGAGCCTTGACCTGGTTGAATACATTTTTTTATCTGTCCTATCAGTAGATTCAACTCGATCATCTCTGCCTAATCATCTGACTGTTAGCTTTTCACAGTTTTACAACCAATTGCCCGTAAGCGCAGCCTTTTTTTCTAAAAATAATACGTTTAAACCCTATCAGATACTAGAACGTTTCTTTTTGAATGCTGAGGCCAATATTTATGTTTTCAGATATTGCACCATTTGAGGACTCATAGTTAGTTTTAAATAATGTTCTCAATTAGAAGTGTTTTTAATTATAAGATGTAATTAAACCGTTATGAAACTCAGTATTAGAAAGCTCCATTATTTCGCACAAAAGCTCAGGTGCGATCACCGAATGCAATTATTACAGCACATTAAATTCTCATTACCATCGACGAAAATTGAAAATAATTTGCAATCGTGTAACCGTTATTCGTTAGACGTTTCTGAAAAAGTCCTGAATAAAATCATGGTTTACGATGCCCCCGTTGGTACGTAGTCCCCATTCAATTAAATTTTCTATTCTTGCATTTGACCTCCTTGCCTTTATTCCGTGTTCAGGGTGTAGAGCGCTTAATCGCTATTATAAATGGAAAACTATCCTATATAGACTAAAATTTATGAACAGCAATAAAGTTCGAAACCGACACTTCATGAAATTCGCTCATTCATTCAATGTATTCATAAAAAGTATTTTTATTATTTGTTTAAAGATTTCTATTTATCTAAAAATAAAACGAACATCACTGTGAATAGGTTTTGAACTTTAATGAGATGTAAATTTGCTTTCATTTTGTTATTTGTGCTATGAACTTATTCGTAAATCAATCCTATTGCAATCAGAAGCGTCCGTTGGGTACTTGAACATGTCACAACGTTGAATAGTTTTGGTAAGTTGATGGACGTGGTGTTATTTTTTACGAGGTTATATTTCCTATTGCTCATAAGTTGGCTTATACAAGCGATGAATAACAATAATGTTATATTTTTTAAGTATCGTTAAGAGATTTATCTTGCGACTACAGCTAATGTTTCTATGATTAATACTGAATATATAATACATACAAACTGAATTACAAATATAAGTACATGTATTACCTTAAGTAAAATAATAAATAAGTAAGTAAAAAAGTATATCCAAACTGTGATACTATGGTAAACCTAGTCCTTAACCGTCGGCCTCCCCAAGCGTAAGACAACTCGGCGAGCATTGAATCGGGCAACATCCGGTTAGTTTTAATAGCCAATAGGCTAAAAATGCGAACTAAAATAAAATGTAACGGGCGTGCTTAAGCATATCATTTAAAAGCACGCGAATGAAATTATACTTGCGCAATAAAACTAAGGAGAATGATACCGCTTTTAGTCTCTATCGTAGTGTGCCACTGCAACGTAGAAATTCAGAAAATGGATTAATATACTTCTAAATAAGTTTTTAGAATATTAATTTGAAGTCTAGAATGGACCGCGTTGGCATCAGATAGTTTTTAATAAAGTGCCGACTTAACACATGTGTACTTGGCTAATTAACCATTAACATAAAATACATTTCTTTAGTCTTCATTGAAAACATAAGTGAGTTAAAGTATGACCTAATTTATTATATTTCTTTAATATTGTCATTAAGAGGATCGTTAAAAGAAATTGAAATATTTTTATTAATCAAAAGCTACAGACGAGATTAATTGAACGAAACCAACTTCAATTATACGCTATTTGTTTAGTTAGTTGGAATTGATTTTATTCAATGTAAATATAGGTAATAATCATAGTTTAGTTGTGTGTTCATAGCGTCTGAATTAAAAAGGAATTATTATTTGTCAACATAATAATGTCAGCTGGGACTACTAAGTGTATTTACATTCGGTGCGATATTAAACCTTGGAATGGTTTTAATACACCTGTCGCAAATATCAACCTAAAGTTTTATTAAACCGTCTTATTCTACTGGCGCACAGGTAAAGTTTTATATCTACTTAGAGATGTTTGTAACTTTTAGGTAAACTTATCTGAATCTAGCTGATATTGATCTCTAATATACATTTGGATTAGATCAATACTTTTATATTACTTACTTAAGGTTTGTAGAAAGTTTTCTCGCGCTAAGTACCTACTCGTATATGACAAGTAGCCAGTCTTTCCAAAAATATTAAATGGCGACATAATCCACATGTCTGGGATGTTAATGATATCATTTAAATCATCTATATAATCGACGAATCGTCGTCCATAACGGAAGTTCAAGTTCCGATTGTTTTTGAATTGAGTAAACATTGACTCGTTAAAATAGTGTCTGAGTAGGTATGTAAAATGCACGCGGTTGCAATGAAGACGTCCGCTAGTAGCAAAAAAAGATATTGAAGAAAGTTGCTTATACTGTTTACTTGTAACATAATAACTACAGAACCTATGTCGAATGGAAACCCTATCACTGAAGTAAAAACCGCCAAGTGCGGTACTTTGTTTCTATATAGCTCTACAACAACAAATGAAATTAAAACTTTAATGTGCGACAAAATTGCCTTGACGCCTCCGTTCGTCGTCTGTTGCATATCTATTCATTATATTCTTATCTCCTAGCTAAAAAAAGCAATTTGACTAGCGACTGTGGGAAGTAGTGATGCTACAACCCTAAGCGAAAAAAAAAACTAGTCATAATGAATTTTCAGGAACAGTATTTAGAAATATTTAACTGTTATAACGATATCGTATGTGCTTATACGTTTATTTTAGTTACGTTTACAAGTGGAGGCAATTAAATTATAAATACATACAATTTTTGATATAACAAACCTACAAGTATTTTACACTGCAGTTTCTTAGCATGACGCAAAAAGTTGTATAATGATGTTTTGTTGGGACAAAAATCCATTCTTATCATCTTCACAATCATTTGTGAATTTATTGTATTTTGTCTCGCATGATTTGTTCTCTTAGATATTATAGCGGATATGAGGGGTACTTCACGAACAGCCATTGTGTCTCATTCATAAATCTAATTCTTCCAGTTACATGAAATTTGATGACCTTTTGATATCCTATGTATATCATATCTTACTGGCCGGTTCATTATCTTATGGCTACAATTGTTCATCATTAGGTTCAAACTTATTAATACCTACTTATTATACTCGTAATGGTAACTTCATTAGCATATACTTGAGACACGCCGGCTTATATTAATTTACTTAATAACGTTTGAGACTTGTGATACATATTGACTACAATAATTTTTAGGTTGAAATTAGCATGTAGGTATATTTCACGAACAATAGGAGCCAAGAAAGTACTGACGGTGTGGTAACAACTGTCTACTTTCAACAAATACTTATGATTAGGGCGCCGCTGCTCTTGACGTGTCTACCTCTCAGGAAAGCACTTTTGTACAGACAGGACTCCCTAGCCTTTAGATAGTAGGGGGATGAGTTATTTTGTCTGCAACAATGCTTTTACACTTATGTTTTGTTCTTAGTGAGTAAAAGTATAACTGTTTTGATGTTGTTTTACACAAAATAAAAAAGAAAAGCGATGTGATCAGTCAACCGTAAGTTCAAATGTAGCGTTCATTTACACAGATAAGCTCAGAAGCTTTCAAGTATTTTTATTTTATAGTTTAAAAATGGTTGTTAAATGCTCTAAAAGTAAAGCAAGCGTTAATTTACAAAAAAAGACTGCCACTTGAAGTTAACACATGATTTTAAATTGATATTTCTTGTTTTCCAATTAAATTGAAATACCGAAAAACGATACTTTGATTAACGTTAATTAATGTCTAAAACATGGGACTTACAGGTTATATAAAATACGTGTATGGTGAAAGCGTCGATACGGGTAACTCAATATTTGGTTAATTGGCAATCGCTCGTCCATCTCCGGTTCGCTACGTCCAAACTCCAGCTCTCGACAGGACTGTCCATAACATTATACTAAATAGACTTCCGGAAACTTTTGTCTGTAATTTGTTTCTTACAACTCTTCAATACTATTTTAATATGATAATCAATTTTGAGTGTATGTAGTGTCATAATAACAGTGACGACAAACACGCTATCTAAAAAACAATATAATATACAATACCTATAATTAATACAACATTTATAACTACACTGTAAGATATTTATAAATATTATTGGTCTTGTCTCTTCTTTCCTTCACTGTTTTCTATATATTCTAACTGTGTGATATTCTATATACGACGGTAATTCATTAACTGAATCTGGCACTTCTTTTTAAAAGTATTATAATAACTAAATATACGTAGATATTATTAAAATTTATAATCTGTGAATATATATAAATTTTCTGAAGTAGTCCAGTTTAACAATGCCGAACTTTTTTTCTTAAAAAGGAACCTATCTTTGCTTCAAGTAAAATGAATTATAACATAATTAATGTATATGTCTACTGGGAATTGTTATTTAATTATATTTTTATAATTTGTTGCATTTTAAGGAGATTTATCTTAATTCTAAAAACTGGATTGAGTCTACACTTAAAACCGAGATATAATTCCATATCTCGGTTCAACACCAGTCTATATACTGATTCTACTTTGATATATATTACGTTGAAAGATAAATATACTATTATATAACTAATACTCGTTTTTTTTATCAGGAAGAAGGTTGGAAACTAAATCGCAACAACTACTATCAAGAGGGCTGGCTGGCGACGGGGAATGTCCGAGGGGTCGTGGGTGTTACTTTCACGTCTTCTCAAGCGAGAAGACCCCATGAATTACCACTACGTACTAACTACAACCTACGAGGGCATAGATCTGATGTAAGATTTGTCAATTACAGTAGGAAAATCATATCATTAAGCTTGTGTTGTTTCGGAACGTATCAATAAATCTCACTTGGGATGAAACAACATTTATGGCCTTAAATAATTATGAATTTTAGAATACCTTATCATAAACTTAAAATAATATTTGGAATAATAATCATTTAGTTCCAAATTGTACTAACGAGTTCCTCTGTCACATTAAGAATTTATAGATTCCTACATTTATCTCGATTTATCGATTAAAGTATTTTGATATTTCTGTTTAAGATTCCTCGGTAATAGATATTTAAGCATCATCGTTATAATTTTATTTTATAAATAGTCCACTGCAGACACTGTCAATATTCATTAAGATTGTAGCCGCACTCAAATTACATTTTCAATTCTACGATTTTTCCGGACGAGAGCGAGCGAATTTTTCGTCCACAGTACATTTTTCATTACATTTGGCTTTTACGAAGCGTGTTATACGATGTAATTTGATGAGATGAGGGAATAAAATGTATACCGTCAAAATTTATTATTATTTTATATCATGTTATAGGAATACAATATTTTTTAAGTTATTAATACTTGTCTTGATAAATATTATCTTTTCAATAAAAGACAACTTTTGTTTTGACGTTTCTTATTCATTACAAAATTAAACAGCTTTTGGAAGGTAGAAAGTACTTGCATACTATCTGTAAACTTATTTTCTTTCAGTGCTTATTAGTTAAAAAGAATTAATGTCTGCTACATATCTTGGATTTCCAACGACTACACATAATACTCAACCTATTAATATCTTGACGTAGTTTTAACGAACATTGATAAAAACTCATCATTAGAGAATTTTGTGCTTGAAAGCGCCTTCGGCAGTCTTGTTTCGTTAAGTAATAAGTAAGAAAAGATTCTGTGTTATTTTTTAATATTATGCTGAAAACTTTGGAATAGATACAAATATATATTTATTTATTTTTATTTGAATACTTACGACATTCATTTTAAGTATCGTAAGTTTTTTTTTTATTAATATCTATGTAAAGAAAGCGATTTACAAACTGGATACGGCCACATAATATTTTTATACTTCTTGAATTGATTATAGCCATAAATCATAACTATGTTTAGGTTATACTTGTGAAATGGAACGAACCGTATCAAAAGTTAGCATCGTGCGATAGTTCTGGTGTGATCTTTGTGTGGATCAAGTACGAAGGGAGGTGGAGCATTGAGCTGATAAACGACCGAAGTACTCCAGTCACTCACTTCTCCTGGTCGCATGATGGACGGATGGCACTCATTTGTTATCAGGTAATCATAAAAGCAAGATAACGAATCTGTAACCCCACGCCATTTATAACAAAAGGTTTACTAATTCTCCAGAAATAAATGGCATTATTTGAACACATTTTGTAACAATAATATGTCAACTCTAACCAATTAATATAATAAATAATAATAAGATATATTTAATATAATTTATAATTTTGAGTTTACCAAGGCAAGCATACGGATAAAATACGGGCAAGAAGAAAGTGACATAGGTAGCTAAACGCTAAGTTAAAAGTAAAGATTGGTTGGATGTATAATATTATTACATGTTATAGATATCAACTGTTCCATAAAATTTTCATCACATGGCTAGATTACCAACTAACGCAAGAATTTCAGAATTTTCCCAGAGTGTGAACCTTCCATTACATCTCGCGCATCCATTCACAAACATACAGCTAATAGTTTTTTTAGTTCAGCTACTTGCTACCTAAGTGGAGATCTACTATATT
Organism: Hebomoia glaucippe; assembly: GCA_025727935.1. Lineage (NCBI taxonomy): Eukaryota > Metazoa > Arthropoda > Insecta > Lepidoptera > Pieridae > Hebomoia > Hebomoia glaucippe. The sequence continues at coordinate 12,614 of JAOSYY010006193.1, forward strand.
AAATATTCAAATTTAGTTTTCTCAATAAAATATTCAACATTAATTTTCCACGCGGTTCAACGAGACGCTCGAAATATGTATGTCACTCTTAATTTGCTAAAAGGTTTCTCTTTGAACCCGAGTGAACAACGAACTTTGACACATTGGGAACACGAGCCCTGAGAAACGTTTTATGTATATGGAAAGGATATTTACCAATCTACTTGTTTACAATGAAATCTTAGGTAAACTAATTAAAATTTATATTATTCTCGAATAATTTTATTAACAACATACCTTTTCATATGTCTATATCTTTATTTTTTAATTACATTATTTCACAAATTTATGGTAGATAAACACGGCACGTGAAAATAAAATATTTATATCTAGCTGCTACAAGTGGCTTCGCTCGCGTTTATTTCGATTTTACACCTTGGCTTACATTATTGAACTTTTAGTAAGGATCCCTAATTTGTTTTAAAATATAACGTAACCTACGTTCATGTTAATCAAACCTTTCCTCTTCACGAGTATAATATTAGTGTAGACGTAGTAACCTCCACCTTCAGTCAAGACGCACAAAATTAAAATATTTAATCTATTAAAAAAAATATATCAGCAGGTAAATACTAATGTAATAAAAATATGAAGTTATTAACACGTTCTATTAGTTTGTAGACTTTGTAATTAACCACTTACTCGATTGTAGTGCTTGATACGGAAAACTTTTAACTTCAATTTTTAGTGAATTGTGAAATATTTTAAGTTTCATAATACTATACAACGTAAATAATAGTGTACTTTTTTATTAGGATGGTTTTGTATTGGTGGGCTCAGTGGCTGGCCAACGGTACTGGTCATCTATGTTATCGTTGGACGCACGGATAACGTGTGGATGCTGGACTCCAGACGACAGTCAAGTGTACCTGGGTACAGCCTCCGCACAGCTAGTGGTAATGGATGTTCATGGCGCTATGGTTTCCCAGGTTAAATACTCAATTTTATTCATAATAAATTTTATAGTATCGATACGGTCAATACAATTTATTTTGTAAAACCATTTTTTTTAAATGACTTTCATGATAGGACTGAACTTTACACTTTTTATGTATACGTTACTTATAAAAATGCTTCTGGTAGGAATTATGCGCCTATTTGCTAAAAATAACATTGCTTTTACTTCAGACGCTCAAGAAGGTGTTAAGTGGCGTTTGAAGCGCGCATTTATTAATAACGACAACATCTTTTGACGGCAAACGAGGTTCTCGTTTGTTAAATATTTTTCATTTGAAATGCTTTAATGTACATCTAATGTTGGCACATAATATCTGTTTAACTCGATAGGTCCAGCTAGTCGGTGAAGGTGGAATTAATTCTATGGCATGGTCGTGTGAAAAATTTAAAATGGAAGAAGGAGAGGAAGCTTTAGAGAATAACGGAGGGCATGTTTTAGCGGTAGCCCTTGGTAGTGGCGAGATTGTGTTAGTGCGCGGACATGATGACGTCAGCCCTGTAAGAATCTGTACAGGCCTCCGCGGGAATACGTTGGCCATGGAATGGGCTAACTCGAGAGAACTCCTTGCGGTTGCTGGGACTCTAGTGACGGGTTCGAAAACATGATAATTTTAAAAATTATTGTTAAACAAATAACATTATTTATAGTCTATGTCATAAATCTTGACTTGAAAATTCTCAAGATATCACAATTTGATATAGAAAAAATGCTTTAATAAAGTTTAAAATTAGGTTTAAACCTGCAAGTAAATTATATCTTCGCATAAGATCTTAGTTTCCATTGTTCAGAAATAACTTCTTGAGAAATTTCCTTTAAGATTGATTTATGAGTACTTATTTCATGAATAGAGTGAATTAGCTTGAAAATCCGCATACAATTTACGACGCGAGTACCTCCTTTTACGGGCGACTCTATTATGCCTTTCTAGTAAATATATTTTGTTGTATCCAGTTTATAGGCCAACATATCAACATAATAATTCGGAACCAGGCTATATATTTTGATCTTTACAAGGTGATTTCTACCATTTCTCAAGATTCACTTAGCTTACTGATAAATAACCTATATGTGCAGGGTGACTGTATGAATTAACTACTTGCATAATTAATTTAGATCGGAAATATAAATGAGAAATATTTTGTCAACAGAGCCCGGTGAAGCAGAAGATTCTCCACCATTCAAAAATATGGTTAAATTTTATTCAGACACAGGAACTCTTATATATACCGTGCCTATTCCTTACACGCAGGTAAATAGAATATTGCCAATGCAATATGGTTATGTGCTAACTTTATAATAAATTAACAATTTTTACAATCTACATCAATCATATATATTGAAGAACATTGTAAGACTCGCATAATTTGGATGTTACTTGGGTTTGCTATACATTATGTAAAAATGTCTTGTTAAACCATTATTAATAACTTGATGATTTTAGTTAGCCGACAATGTACTTTCCGCTCATGAAATTAAGTAAATATTTTTTTCTATAATCCCGTAGGCTCGGGTAACAGCATTGACATGGGGTCACGCAGCTCGACGCCTCTTTGTTAGTGTGGGAGGTGCGGTGTGTACTGCGCGAGTATGGAGAGTGGTCGCTCCGCTGCAATTGCTGGCGAGGGTCCGCGCTGCCGCTGCTCTAAGACACCCAAGACTTGCTGCCCGATTGCCTTTGCCGCCACGCTTACAGCCAGCCTTGGCAAGCCTTTTTGCGCACACAATACGAGTAAGATGTCAAATAAATAAAAGTCTTTTCACATCACATCTTCAACTCGACAATCTTTATCATGTATTTCTAATTATTTGGGATAATTCAAGGACACTTAATTTTCTTTTGAATGTATAATTTATTTAGTGAATAATATTAAGAAATAGGTTTTGAAGAATTTACATAATTTTTCACTGGAATAGATATCGGTGACATATATACAGTGGTGCTTGTATAATTAGAAACACTACAAACGGTCCTTGACATACTGCACCGCAATAGTTCTTATCTATATAAAAAAAATTGAAATAAAACAGTAAATAAGACACCTATTTTCAACCATTTATCACTTATTAGCAAAACAAAATAAATCTCATAACAGTTTGAATATAACATTAGAGACACGCATTTAAATCAGTTTAAAGGTTTGAACAATAACAGTCAACTAATTAGATACAACAACAAAAAAGTATAAAAAACAATATTTTTTTAAGTATTAGGAATTAGTATTGTTCTTTACGAAATAGCTACAATCCACAGCCTAATAATTAATGTTTAGCGGCGTATCCCTTATTTTCAATAACAGCAGTGCTACGACGTGGCATTGATTCAATAAATTTTACGAGGGGGATTGAATTCCACGCTTCGACAAATGCTTCATATAGTTCGTTTTGACTAGTATTACGTTTGTTTGAGACTTTCTTTTAACAATATACCAGAGATTTTCTATCCAGTTTAAATCCGAACTATTTGCCGGCCAGTCTTAAGCGGATATACTATTTTTTTCATTACATTTCTTATAAAAAATTGTGATTCTTCTATTACTTCCGCCAATCGGAATTATCGGCATTTCTTTTTAATTTAAACTTAAATGATGATATATCGAATCATACTCCTCTATGTGCGCAACATTCTCAAAAAAAGATCTGAAGATTTTACTTAACTCACCAATTACCCTTACCATTAGTGTAACGTACCGGAATCTAGCGAGCTGCGTCGCTTTGTGTCTCGTCCTCCGGCGGCCGGGGGGCGCCTTCATTGTACCATGTTGCGACACGACGACGAAGAAGCCGGTGCCTACACATTATACCTCGAACACCTTGGAGGTTTAGTGCCTTTGCTTAAAGGACGAAGAACTAGTAAAATACGTCCAGAATTCGTAATTTTCGATCCTCAAGCTGAAGGTTCGTTAATGTACTTCGTTAAATTATTCAATCTAGTGGAAAGAGCCAATTTTACAAATTGTGAGCATAAGTGCATAAGACTGTAGATATAATTTACTTTCCATTGAGTGATCTCTCAAAATTGACATTATCCATACTAATATAATGAAGGAGAAAGTTTGTATATATTTTTTATATATTCGCAAGATTTTCACGCGAAAACGACTGAACGGATTTCAATGATGCTATAGAAATGTAGCTTATTCATCAGAATAACACATATTTTTATACAAGATATTGTGACACTTGTAAAACTGCGGGGCACCGCTAGTATTTAATGAGTTATAAGAATATAGCACAAATTAAAATCACTTGCTATTTTGGGTGCACTAAATACTAAAATAAAAGTGAATACTATGTTCACAGTAATCGTCTAGTTGCATATAGGATTTTCTATTTTTTGTCGATGATATATGTTAAAACTAAAGCTGTTTGAAGACTTTAGTAAAAGTCGTGCGCTTTGATGAATAATCATAACGCTATTACATAAATAGCAGACACCTGTATTTGATTGCTTGTAATTCAATAAATACAAAAAAGTACTTATATATACAGAAAGTACAATTGCGCCAGTGACTCGTGAGTCGAGCAGTAGTAGCGCAGGAAGTTCCTCGAGCAGCGGTGGTAGCGTAGGAAGTAACGGACGAGGAATATCTTCGCCCCGCACACCCCGAACGCCACATACTCCACGAGCAGGACGCCGCCCACAACGAACTTCACACGAAGATTCTTGCTCATCCGACACAGAAAGAGAAGACGGTATTGATATTAGTTCATCATCTATTGTAATATACTCGTAATATTATGTAGCAACTTTAAAGCCCGTGCTAATGTTACAAGCAGGTATAATCAATTTTCTTGTTATTAATGAACGATGTATGACTGAATAGCAGGTTGTTCGGGATCACCGCGTCTTCAGAGGCGCAGACGTGCGCGTGAAAGACGTAAGTCCCGTAACTCCAGCGACAAGGACGACGCCCCGGATGAACTTGCTTATATTGACTCGCTGCCGGAGGTAATAAAGGTATTTTAAATATAACTTAAAAGTAGGTTTCAGTATAGTCTAAAATACTTTTAAAATAATTTTCAGGATGTCCGATTAGTTGAAGTGACGTCGAATATTTGGGGAACGAAGTTTAAAATGCACGGGCTCGCTAAAAATGTACCCGCTAACCTAGGACAAGTCACCTACAAGACATCTCTTTTACATCTACAGCCTAGACAAATGACTTTAACGATCACTGAATTAAGAGACGATTATCCGGTTGGACCCGACCCTAATTTCAACCCCAACATATTCTCTGAAGATGAAGAAGATGTATTTCAATCTAGTGACAATAATTCACCCACTCATTCCAACAATAATATAAGAAGAAAATTTAATCCCTCTATCATTACTGAACGGATAGGTAATCAGCCTGTCCTCAATCAAGCGGATACGTCAAATAACAACAATCAAAATCCGACAATAGCTAGAGCGGAATCTTATGAGGAATTCCCGTTCATAGATACCAATGATGCTATGAATAATGTACCAGATAATGTATATACTACGCCCGTAAGGCATGCACATGCGCAGGCTGCAGAGCGAAGACTCAATAATACTGCCACCGTTCCAAATAGACACGCTATATCTCCCCTTAGGTGTGAAAGCTCCGTTCCTACTCTACAATCTCCCAAAAACGCTGTCGCTCCAACTGATATTATCTTCGAAAGACCTTCTCCTCAAGCAGTTACTTGTGGAGGAAGGGGAGATTTCTATAGCGGACGGACAGATTATAATGTAAGAGGCGACAGCGTATCCCTTAAAGGGAATTTGTCCAATAATGAACATCAGAGCTTCAATTTAAATCTAAGTTTGGAACCTAGCAGACAAGTTACAATAAAAAAGTGCGATAATCATGTAGCAGATAATTGCCTATCTAAAATACGAAAGAATATCTGCAGTAGAGGTGAATCAGCATCCTACGAAATGAATACAAGGATATTAAAATCATTTTGTCATAAAAATTATGAACATGAGGTTCACCCTGATGCGATGTGCAAAAGAAACGAGGCGAAGAATTTACAAAAAGGTGAAGATCTCAAATATATCGATGAGGAAACTCCTGTGGATACGACAGTAAATAGTATAACTGAAAAGCCAAGAGAAATAGAGAGGCGAGTACAGAGGACGACAACAGTGGTACCCATCAGCCCTGTTTGTGCAAATGTTCCTATGTACGACACGATGACTCGAAGTTGTAGCGTTGGATATCTAGACCTAGTAGACCCTCAAGTTCTTCACGCACAAGTCAGTTTGTCTGCTTTGAGAGGTGAACCTCCACGACGTCTCATCCTCGTTAATAATAAGCGACATAGACGACAAAAAAAATATTTCAGAAACGATATGAAAACAACTGATGGTGCAAAAACGCCCTTAAAAAAATGCGGAAAGTCAAGGAGTCTGGATTCCAGTGAACTATCCATCACGGCGGAAAAGGGAAAAAAACAATTTAAATCTGATTTGAACACAAAAGGCGATAGTGCTTCTGTAAATTCTAGTAGCCGATGTAATAGTACCGGTGAAGACAACAGTGGTACCAGTACTGAGGAAGGTGGGAGGAGCGTTAGAAGGAAGTCGCGCAGAGATTACCCAGTGTGTACTGTCTGTCGGCTTGTGTCGCCGTACGACAAACGTGATGTCGACATCGACACATATGTGTGCGTTGCATGCAGTACTCGATGCCTACCGATGACACCACCCACACAGCCTCAATTGACTGACAGCGATTCCGACTACAGCAAGTATTATAGTTAGTAGTAGATGCTTTTCTCACCCGCGACTTACTTCATCGGGAGAGATGCGGTTCTCCATACTACAACCGCAGGCTAGACTGATTCACAAGCTTGCTGATCACGCATGTTCGGGTTCGGCCCTGCAATGCCTTGGAAGTTAAAGCAGCGTTAAAGCTTAAAAGTTTTTAGATCAAAGGCAACTGGTAATTAATTCATGGTATGAAATATACCATTTAGCGCAATTAGGTAGACACTTGTATGACGTAGATTTTGGAATGCCCTATATAAAATCCTGAGTTTTTTCAACTTCAAAAGCATGATAATCGTGCACAGGTTTCTTTTTAGATTATAGCTGAGATTATAGAACAATATAATAGGCTTGTGAAAAATATATCATATAACAAAATATATAGGTAGATATAACCTTATGCCCAATTTACTTTTGTCAAAAGTTGATCATTAATGCCTGTTCATTGGGCTCCGCTTCAACCTTCGCTGACCACTAAGAATAGTTATATTTTAACGCTAATTTTTATTTGGGTAAGATTGTTTTACTGACTATTGTTCTTGTTATTAATTGTTTAGAACATCTTTCTTTACCTGAGAAGTTCCTCACGATAGAAAAGAAAAAATAAATAAATCATAGTCAACATGACTTACTAGAGTTTCATTAGGAAAAAGATCATGTTTGAAACAGGTTCCTTAGAGCAGTTGGCCTTAAGGCTACTGGCATCACGTGGCGGGACGCGTGCTTCGAACACGAATTTAATGAGGGAGAGCAGTTCAGCACCGGCTTCCCCTCGCCTTGCACGCTCAACCGCCGCACCCGCCCCTGCATCAGCGGCCTCGCCTGCACCCAGGCAACGCAGGCATAGATACTCTTCTGCATCGCCTATAAGGTATAGCTTACTTTTCAAATGAGAGCTGAAGAGTTTGTTCGTTAAGTTGTATATGTTAATCTTAGGAGCTACTGATTCGAATGGAAAACGTTTCTCAGTGTCGAATAGCTCATATACATATACGGGAAGGCTAAAGGTAGAATGAATACTAAAAGAGGTCTACGATAACATACAAGTCAATTTGTCTTATAAGGTTCGTGTCTATAATCTTTTCATTGGTTATCAAATTATGTGACACACATGTAGTTAGATGGGTGGGTCAGTTTGAATTAATATATAATAAATAAAAACGAAGCGATTGTTCTTATTATATTATAAAAATATACATAAACATTCTAGCATATGCCAACAAATAAATTTTACAAACGCATACTCGTATTTCAATATTTTCTGTGTCGTATTAACGTACTGTTTTCGTGTAAGTTTGATTTTTTGTTTAAAGCATTATTTGATTTACAGGCAATTATTAAACTCGCCTCTATTAAACCGAAGAAGAAACAAGAAACTTTCGGAGAGCTCTGACGACGAAATCCCTAACGGTTACAATGAGATCAATAGCAAGAATTTCAGGGACTTGGAGAGTTTTCAAAAGGCACAATTAAGAAATAAGGTAACTTTTCTAGAGTTTTCTATAGATATAATATGCTTTGTGTTTATCTACATGTTTTACTGTATTCTTTCCTATATTTTTTAGTTATGGTATAAATATAATAATACCTTAAAACAATCACAACTTACGATGAAATTTAAACAACTGAAGTGAATAACAGTGTTTCTCATAGATTTTTTTATGAAATCTTAAGCGCTATTTACATAGAGATAGTTTTTTGTCCGTTTTGGAGCGATAATATGTTCCCTTCAACCAAAACATACAATTCTGCACGTTGGAGTGTGTTCTCTTATACGATATATAGTTACACGATCATATATTTTATTTGCTGTTAGTAATCGCATCTCCGAGGTGAGAAATTTAGTCCACTTTAATAGGAATTTACAGTAAGATCAGCCGTATAGAATCTATGTCTGAAAGTACACAATTGATTAGATATTTTATTATAGATAAAGCGTGCGGGCGGCAACATTACTGCATCGAATGAGCGCAGCGCCCGACGGCAACTGGTGATGCACAACAAGGCGCCTATGTGGAATGAGAACAGCCAGGTGTATCAGCTGGATTTCGGCGGCCGTGTTACACAGGAGTCAGCCAAAAACTTCCAAATTGAATACCATGGAAAACAGGTTTTTTTAATATCAATGAGAGTTTTTCTTGAAATTTTATTTTACACTTCTTGAATAAGCTTATGATGCATTTTAAATTTTCAGGTCATGCAGTTTGGACGGATCGATGGCAACGCCTACACTCTAGACTTCCAATATCCATTCTCTGCCTTACAGGCTTTCGCAGTTGCGCTGGCGAATGTAACACAAAGACTCAAATGAGCACTCGCCGTCACCTACAGCAAGCGACTGAGGTCGTATGGTTTCTATAACCGCTGTGGGGCTTAACACGACAACAATTAATCATTGCTTTTATGCACGCTTCGAATGATTTGAATGCGTCAGATTTAGATAGATCCAATTAATCGGCAAACATGAATATTACGGCTTGATTAATACAATTTCTGTAATTGAACAGAAATTCGTGACATGATTACTCAATTATGATCAATAATTGATCTCTTAACAATATGTATAAGCTTTTATAGAATATAACGGTATTTATTTATTTTTTGTTTGTACTTTATTTAGTGTAAGGTATTTTTTGAACTTATCTAAATCTAACGTCAAGCTAAATGGACTTAAACATGACTATAAGTGAAACAATTAAAACAAATCCTGTATTCGTCAAAATATGTGTATAGTTTTATTAATTATTTGTTATCATGTAAATAAATGTGTTACATCAGATTATTAAGCTTACTCAAACATTACCGTGTAAAAAATAAATGTGAATAGATTATAAATGCAGACGTATAAGAGTTATATGAAAAACTTACTTGTCTGTACTGGAATGTCTGTTTTTGGTGCAAATCACTTTGGTTTATTCCATATATGGTGAAAATAGATAATGGAGAAATGACTTCGCTCGAACGAGAATTAGGCGTTTGGTCACTTCTTTAATGAAAAGTAATGGAACGTATAGCACTTAGGTACAGCCTATCCCTTTCATACAAAGATTTTATAAAAAAGAAGAAAGTTTTAATGTTAATTTATTTTATATAGGATACATTTCAAATATTGTTAATAATTTGTTGTCGTGTGTTTACCCCTCACGTTCGTCGTAATAAGTGGATGTCCTGTGCTTTAATCTAATGAAATCCGTTTTATGATTTTCTAATGATACCATGTAACGGTCGAAAACTCGTCACTTTGTTGTTAATACCTATAATATGATATATCCTATTTAAAGAAAATCTTATATCTTTGGGTAATATTCTGAACAGAATCCTTTGGATCTCAAATCTCTTTTCCGAACATCGTTTATAAGATTCTGATGAGATATTTTTACACAATCATAGGTAGTCTTCTAAATAATTACTAAGTATCTATAATAACATAAAAACACAGAGTTAGAATTATGGCCCATTCTTGTTATTTAAAAATATAATATTGAGATATTTTTCTGTATTAGTAGGTAGTTTTGTAACAAGTCCATTTGATGTGGGCCTAGAATCTAGATAGGAATTTTAGGAAAGAAGTATTATTTAATGTTTTAAATGTTACATTGAATTTAGCAAATATAAAATCTGTAGGCGGAAAAAGTTAACATCTTTTCGTATGAATCATCCTGGGATCAAAAAATTAAATGAAAATACTCTCTAGATTTTCACTTTCGTTTTAAAAGATTGTTTAATTTGTGACGATAATGAACAGAACATCAGTTTTTTTAAGAAATTCCGAGTTATTTTACATCTATGTTGATAGAAATAAAGAAATTCGAATGATATTTCTTGATCTCCTGTTTTGTTGGGATTCAATGCATATTTTAATTACATATGACTATATTATGATCCCTAATTCATATTTGTTATTAATTATCGGTGTAATAATGATCATTATTATACATTTTATATTTTGAACATGGTCTTATAGGCTTATAGTTTATGAACCTTATAGTTATAATATGTTTCACAACATTTACATTGTCTTAAATTTGATGTGAAATCAAGTCATTTTTTTGATGATTTATACCAAATATATGAATCTACATCAATATCTTTTTTGTTTATCATAAAATTTCCGCAAAACTTCCATTAATGCCTTAATGGCGTTATTCATTTTTTTTTTCAATTTTATACTTAATTGAAGAAATTTGTAATAACTGTGCAATATTTAAAGAATTATCTTATAAACATTAAAAATATCTTTATTTAACAATTAATTACATATCTCCCTGTTAATTACTCTAAATATTAAGGAAGAAATTTTATAAATACCTTGATTTCTGGTTTCCAAGACTGCACTTTGTAAATATAATGAAAATTTAAATATTAATATTTATAATGTTAAAGTTAGACAATGTATGGATGTGTTATAATTGTTTGCAATTCTGTTATACAATATATTATTGTGATGTGTTACATTAATATGCTTTTTTATTATAGTATTGATGTTTCAATATAAACTTTTTGAGAAGTAAGTGTAAATAAAACTATGGGAAAATTTAAAATAATTTTATTTGTTGAAGATCCTATCATTATTATTAAATCATGCTTCAGTTTTTGATAAGACTGGCTTTGTTCATGTAATGTAACAACTTCTTTTAAGGCCAGAATTAAAACAAAAAAAAAAAATACAGATGACAAAGAGATAACAAAAACAAATAAAACAAGTTTTTTCTATATTCCTACTGAACGGATGACCTTTACCAAAAAAAAAACCTTTTATGAATATGACATCAGATTCTTTTATTAATAGTTCACACATATAAGTTAGCATACAACATTCCATAATTAATACATTGCAAGTATGCATACTTAACCATTGTTAACTCAAAAAATATACTGGGATATAATATACACAGAAGGCCTAGCTGTTTCTAAGTAGTTAAGACATAGTATATTTAAAAATGTATCAACCAGTAACCAGTAAGATAAAGAAGTTTTGAAGATTTTCCCATTATATTAATTAATGAAATAGTTGATATTCACATTACACTTCTCATTTTTAATATTACTCAAGTTTTCATGCTTCATGCTGATAAATGTCAGGGCAAACTGGATGAGTGACTTAATCACTTTCATTACCACTCTGGCCGGGAATATAATCTTCATCATCTTCATCAGATATATCAAGATCATCCAAGTCTTGGAAGAGAGATTCATCCACTTTTACAGCATCACCTAAAAACGAAAAATACATATTAAATGTTGAGGTACCAATAATTGAGCAGAAAGTGTTCTACAGCAGCAGCACCAAAAATTCTAAACAGCAAAGTCAAATATATAAAATAAAAATAAAATCTAAATTATACCATGTGTTTTCTTACCGTCATCAAGGAATTTCAAATCAGATTCATTAAGAGTGGTATCTCTAAGGAACAGCTCTCTTCCTGTGAGTTTTGTTTTATCTTTTGATTCCCTCTCTCTCTTAGCTGGAATTCCCAAGTCCATTTCAAACTGTTTCCTCCAAGCTAAAAATGATTCTACTGTAACCCTCGTACCTTCAAATCTTTTCTGCAAACATATTATATAACAAGAATATATATATTGAATAATTGTTTATCTTCATAAATTTATGTTTCAGAAAAATACCAAAAACAAGACATTAATAGAAATTAAAATACTAAAAAATATTCAATATTACCAACTCCGCTTCTTCATCTGCCTTCTTCTTAGCCAGTATTTGTTCTTCCCTTTGCTTCTTAATAAAGTCCCATTTATCATTGAGCCACTCTTGCCCTGCTGACACTAGAGTAAAAGCCATAACCATACCAAGATTATCTTCACCCTAAGGAAATATTAATAATTTATAAGAAACTACAGAAAGTTAATAGAATGATTTCAGGGAATGATAATGAATATAATCTTTATAATTTACATATAATATTTGCAAATTTATAGAATTATTAAACAATATATATACCCAGACCTAATGGTTAACTTAATAAACAGTTATAATATGATACAAACCTGTTCTATCAGATGCTTAAGTAATTCATTTTTATCAACTACATCTTCAAAGTTTTCTTCATTGATTACTTCTACAATTGGCAGTTCTTCTGGGTATTTGGACGTGTACGTAAAAGCCAACTGGCATGCTAAACCATCTCCATCATCAAAACCCTCTGATTTAATAGGAATACTAAATTTGTGAAACGGTTCCGTCTGCAAAACTATGATATCAAATTAAAGGTTATTAAAAAATTTGGTATTAATTCAATTGACTGTTTTCTTACTTTGCATGTCACCACAATAAATCGAATCTAAAGCCTCTATCTCACTAGTTTGCTCGTAGTGGTAATCCATTTTTAAATAAATATTTTAAACTCGGGGTTTGAGAGTACGTAAATACATATGTATTACTTAATTGTAGTAGATAAACATTTAACATGTATATATGTTCTGTCTTCTGTGACAAACATTAAACGCTGAATGACTGAAAAGTCAAATTCAAAACTTATAACTACGGTGTCAAACGTCAAAATATAAAAACCAGAGCAACATCGACTGTTTTACTTTAGATAATATACATGTTTGAAAACCCTTTAAAACGAGTAGCTCGCTTCAAATAGAGGATAAATATAGGGCATAGCAGCTTTTTTCACCACTTATTATGAGGCATATTTCCGTGAAACATGGTTATTCCGTAACTCTAGTCTAAAAACATTGACGAGTCTAGCCGTGTACGCATTGTACACAACAAAAACTATATATATATTTTATTGATATTTCATTTATATGTTAAGAAAACGAAGAGAATAAAAAATATCTTTATATGTAGATAACTTTTAACAGCGATCAGTTACTTTTTTATTATGTTATAGATTAGATATGACACTGACGCTTTCATGAGGTTAGAAACATTTCAATTCAACTATCTTGCCTGTACAGTACAGTTTAAATATCGGCTAATTAAAACCTTTAAAATGAAACGACAAAATAGAGTTAGTTCATACTAAATCTACTTGTTACTATTTCTTTTCACTTTTTAGTAATTTTTATTTCTGCTTGAAATACCGGCCAAATTTCAAACCTCAATCAGTGTTGCCAGATGGGGCTATTTAGCGCCAATGGGGCTATCTCCCTTACCGAGCTGCGATATTTTTTTATCCGCTGGCTACAGGTAGCCGATTAGGCTATATTTCTTTTTTCAGAAATATTTAATTAAAAAATCATTTTTATGCAGAAAAAAAAGAACTTTAACACCTACAATAAGTTTCAATAGTTTTTATGTATATATTATAGCATGGATTTTAAAACGTTAACATAAAAAATGTTTGACATTTAAAAAATACTTTAATACTGTTATTTTATAATACTTATTAAGATAATATTTTGTAATATTGAATTATTTAATAACTAATAATACTTTTTAAAATAAAGTGCAATCAATAAAAATAAAAAAAATCTTGACCATTTATACTTCAATAATTGAATCTTATTTCTATTTCAAACTAATTATTGTTAAATAATAGTACGAATTTAATAAATATAAAAGCAAGAATAAGCTCACGAATTTATTTAAACTTTCCCGCCTTACCTACCTGTCCGCCATGGTGGGGCTATCTCGGGCCTACACGAGCGCTCTGGCGAGGCGGTTCGAGGAAAAATATTCTGGTAACACTGACCTCAATACATCGTCGCCCCAGATGCGACATCTTAAGATATTCTGTAGTATTTATTGTGTTTTATACACAAATTTCAGTTTAGGCTGTTTAGGTGCATACTGCGTTGCACGATCGGCGTATTTGTGCTGCAGACTACTAAATAACAGTATTTATTATATTTTTTATACTTTTAACTATAGATTATTTTAACCCTTATATATAAAGCAAAGGTAAAAATTTAGTAAATATAATCATTATTTTATATAGTAGTTAGAATTATCTTAATATAACCACGCTTAAATTGAATAGTTCTGATTCTAATCTTTGCAACATGAATTTGCGAAACTAAATCTTTTCTTTTTCAATAAAATGCTTTTGGATAATGTTTATTGTTATATCTTTTTTAATGAAATTATTTGAAATGATCTGTTCTTAACATGCGCCTAAGGCGCCATTTGTAATTTGTATAAATTGTAAAAATTGCTTGTTGTTTAAACTTTATACAATACGCATATATAATTATATATTATTAGATTACAGAAAAATAAATATGGATAATTAAATATTAGTAGTCAACATCACTTTTGAGACAGTTTGAAACTTTCATTTTATAACAAAATATCTTCGGTTGTAAGTTTGAATTGTTCAGTTATTTGTAATGTCGTTTATTTTTGTTTAATTTTGTTTATAATTTATTACTTTTTAAAATTTAAGAACCCGACATATAATATCTACATAATGACTAAAAAAAAAACTATATCAATAATTTTTTGGTTTATATTTCCTAGAAGCGTATTGGGTTGTCTGTTTATAATTATAGACATTGATTTTTCCAGAACAATAATATTCTACTTGAAAAATGTAACATGAACATTAGTAATTCCATTCAATAGAGATTTTCAAGATTGCAAAATTGCTTTAATATAACGTTTTCTTAATTCGGGTATTGAATTTCAATAATAGTTTGAGGAATTTTATAACTGATCGCTAATGTTTGTTGTAAATTTAGGTTGAAATGTCGGAGCGTGGACGAGGTAGAGGTCGTGCAGGACGCGGTGGAAATCCGGCCGGTCCGCGGCCTCGGCATCCTGGAGAACAAATACAGTCAGAGTCAACAATGCCTAGACCACAACCAACCACGGCCTGGGGACCACCCCCTGTGGTTCCTGCCGTAAGGGCTGGTAGGCCAAAACCTGTAGAACCTGTTGGGTGCGCTTCACATCGTCAAGAGTCTCTAGACAAGACCATTCACCAACAGGTGCAAAACTTAGACATTGGTTAGTAATCTGTTTGTCGACTCAGTAATTCCATTTGTTCCATAGAGAATCTTGTACACATTTTACTAGATTAATATAGTTTAGACTATTTTTGTTTTATGCTTATATAGTGTGCTTATGCATCATATATTCATAACCACCTTAAAGAACAGAAATTTCCTGTTTACCTGCTTACATACAGTTTCATTCAAAAAAATAAGTATTTTTTTTTAGTTTTCCCACAAATATATCTTTTTTGTAGGGAAATCTCAGAGTGGTGCTGGTGATCCGGGCACTGTCATTGGCAGAGGAG
The DNA here is from genome assembly GCA_025727935.1 of Hebomoia glaucippe. NCBI lineage: Eukaryota > Metazoa > Arthropoda > Insecta > Lepidoptera > Pieridae > Hebomoia > Hebomoia glaucippe. The sequence goes on from JAOSYY010006193.1 coordinate 28,560, forward strand.
CTCACCGTGGTGGAGGAAGAGTCTTGCCACAGGACATTACCATACTTAAAACGAGACCTGTGACAGTTACATCCAAGAAAGGTAGATACACTATATTATATTATATTATATTATATTCTAATACATAAAATGTGTAACTACTAGCAACAAAGCATGATTGGTAATATGTGGTTATGTAGGATGAGAGCTATTTGCTGCATTAAAACAAAAGTGTTTTGTGAAGCAAAGCAAAAAATGATCTTTGTTAAAAGTCTATAAATGGAAATGATATAAAATATTTTCATAGATATAAAAATTCAGTTCTAATCTTCTAAAATCACCACTAAACCTAATACAAAGATGGTTGCATTTAAGCTGAGTGGTCTTTAAATATATTGAAATGTAACAATAAGTTCAAATCTCAGGAATTCAACTTGGGGCTCCAAGAGGTTATAATATTTTTAATGCTGATTGTTTTATAATACATTGTTTTACAGTCAAATAAACTTTTTGTTATGTAAATAAGAAACTACCTGCCTAAGATTTTTATTTGCAGATACATATAAATAGAAGAGAAGTGTCTGTAGTATCAAATTAAGAATGTTTATTAATAATTATGACAGTATATGACACTTATGATCAGAATTTATAAAACATTTGTTATGAATAAATTACTACTGTTTTATGATTAATGCAGTGTGCGGGGTTTATTAAAGCTGTCATATCATATGTCATATATATATATATATATGTAAAGAAAAATAATATAATTTTCTTTAGATATAATAGATATAATATGATAGATATAATAGATTTAACT
>JAOSYY010006232.1:0-20282 GCA_025727935.1 Hebomoia glaucippe
ACTACGACGTGGATGCGCCTGGACTGCTCGCCGCTATGACGCAATAGAGATGTATTGCAATTTTGTCTAAGTTATAAAGGGTGTTTGGGTACGCTCCCGAAAGAAGACTTTTTTTTTATTGGTGCTGAAAAGCTATACAATGTGGTTTCTTATATTTAACACTAGTAACTGGAAAATGATTTTGAGGAGGAGCCGCTAGAGACGCTATTTGATACGTTTCGTGCCGGAACTGATGACACCTCTGATGGTACGGAAAAAACATCGATCTTGCCAAAAGAGAATCATATTTTTAAACTACATATTTGTACTATCATGATGGGGCGTAAATAATACTAATAAGACGATTTGAAAATGTTTCTTTTTAATCAGTCCTGTTTTTTCCGTACCATCATCAAACGTGGCATTATTACTATCACGTGTCTTAGTTTTCGGGAGCGGTCCCCTAACACCCTGTATAGACACAATCGGCCCTATATTCACACTAGGAGCATTCGGGCTTAGTGCCTGGGGCTGCTATGTTTTTGGGGGGCAAAATTTGTAAAATGCGAAAAACACCTCCCTAATAACATTTGGGTTGTAGGGTGGTGTTTTCTTCCGTAGCCAGGGCAGCGGTTAAGCAAATCCGGCACAAAACACATGTCTATAGCCTGTTTATGTTAACTCCGCACTTCGATATTACTACGTTGTGCAAACGATTTTTTTATTTATAATAAACTTTTGTATTCAAAAAAGTATAAAGCTCGATCGAGTTAACTTCATACCTAAACGTAATGATGTCACCTCCAATTACATAAGACTGTATATAATAATCTAAATATTTAAAGTATACATGTTTTTTAAGCCCTCTGTGTTAGGGAATAACTTTTAGCCGTATGGTATGCGTACTGTAGACGCAAGTGTTTTAGCCCGATCGCGTTAACTCCGCACCTTGAAATAACGGTGTGTTTTTATTTATAAGAATGAATATTTTAAGTATATAATATATGCTTTAAATGCTGTGTGTGTTAGATAAAAACTTATAGTACAGTTCTATGTTATTTTCTTTAGTTTTTGATAAACTGCGGTGGTAATCGGTATCCACGGAGTACATTTTCGTCCGGGCTCCAGATTGTCTATACGTTTTTTGTATACTTTCCTTATATGAAAGTTGTCAAATATCTCCCTTCCGCTTTTTTTTGCTCTTTATTCGATGCTTCATAATATGTGAATATATGAAATTAAACAGTGAATATAAGTCTTATAATACAATTTCGTTGTCGCGTATAGTAAATGCTTTTGCGAGTGCTATTGAGAATTGCTAGTACGTTTGGCTCACGAGTCTCTTAACACTTTGTCATGAGTATGACGTTTTTTGAAAGACTGGTTAAGAACTAAGTTTTCGACTGTCTAATTGCCTATTTGGTCTATTTTTGACAACATTAACTATGGCCAGATAACTTGTCTGCGCTGAGTGTTGTCGTTTTGCCTATGAGGCAGCTTTCCGTTACAAAACGGTTACTATGTGGCTGTAGTGGTTTTTCCCGTAGATAATGTGAGACTACGTTCCACTTACTACGATCGTTTCTCGGACGTACTCGCTCGTATTTCGCGTGGCATTTCCCTCGGTACGTCAAGTTTTCAGTGATCGACGATGTGTTTGATTTGTATTCTTGTGGATCTTGCGAAAGAACTCTTTCGCACGTCACTGGGATCGATTTTTGCCTGTTTTAATATGTTTATATTTATTTTTCTATCGTTTCTATAGGCGTGTTATTCGTGCGGTGACGTTTTTTTTAATTTTATATAGTTCTATGACTTTACGCTTGTAAATTAAAATAATTAAGTCGACAACACATTAAATAATTTATGCTATGGGCTGACGTATGTATCGACGCTGAAGCTCATGGTAATGGTCTTGAGGAAACTGGATTTTTAACAATTGTATCATGTTATGTTTTTGTAAAGATTTTTTCGCAGATTAAAATATAACGTCTGAATTTATAATTTTATTATCTGTTAAGATTTTACAACGGTAACGTTTTTGGTAATTTGCGGGTAGTTTAAGCTTGATTGTAGTTTCTTCTTCTACCCTCCTTATATATTATCAATCACGTCAGTTCTAAGAAGCGACTTCAGTTAAAAAGTTGTAAGGCTTTTCAAACTGTATGCTCTGTATAGAGTTTTGACATGATAAGTAGATATTGCAAACTGTTACCTTTTGGAATGGAGAATAAATCTGACATTAGTTTTTGTGTATAAGTATGTAGTGAATAAATTTTAAGATTTTCTTTCGTCTATTGTCGGATGTTGGTAGATAATTGTGCACTCGTCAGTGCAGATGTACTTAAGCTGAAGTTTTCTATTTTCATTTGTATGTCAGATATGTAATAAAAATAAACGTTAAAGTCTATATTGTGTTTTATTTATGAAATAGTCCCGCAGTTTTTTTATAGAATCGCCGAAGTTATGGCTTGAAAGATTCATCATCATCCATATTATATAATATAAACAATGCTGGTTAAACTGCAGGATACCATTATTTATGTAGTTATAAGATTTGATGCTCTAATAAAAATAACGATTTGACTTATATTTTACACGTCTAGAAGTCGCTAAAATTTCAGATCGGTTGAAAAAACACTTCTCAGGAAGATAATTTCCATATGGTAAGGCTTAAGAAATATCGTTTGTTCGTAAAAATTGCTTTATTTATAACAAAAATATAATAATTACTCAAATGAATGCTTGAAGTAAATTCGGAAAGCTGGGTTTTTAGTTTTTTACAAGCATGTTTGCTTAAAGAATTTCTTGCTAATACTAGAAATATTTCAGTGTTAGATTATACATGTTTGTACAATATCATTTTCTCTGCCGAACCTTAATTCTCCCCGTATACCTCTCATCCATTTGATCGTAGACCAATTCTGGGCTCTTTGGTTTCTCTAAAAACCTCTTGAACGACTTCAAAAGATTTCGCTTTTCTAAATTCATTTTATCGTTCTTAGAACATTTAGATATAGCAGCTAACGTTGTATCCACCCAAGCTTCATAATACTGTAATGTATGTTTATTGACGCTACTCGGAGCCCACTTTGCAACTTCTGTAGGCGGGGATTCCCGTTTTTTTAACAGTTCTGGTGAGAGCAAAGGTCTACGCTTCTTACGCTTGCTGTTTCTTTTCACTCTGTCTTTGATAGGACTAGATATTTCTGTGTTTCGGTCTAAAATCTTATCTTTTTCCTTACGTTTAATGTCAGTGGGTATTTTAATTTCTATAGGTGTGGGTACGTTGTGCTTTTGTTCAGTGAACGTGACAGATTTGTAGACTCTAGTGTCATTTTTCGATCGAATAGTCGTGATGACTGGTTTGCGACTTAGCTCCGATATCTTGTTGCTTCGGGAATCTTTTGTGTTTGTACTAATTGATTTAGTGTCTAATCTTTCCTTGGCTTCCGCGATGTTTTTCTGCGTGTAATCTGAAAGTAATTCATTATAAAACAGTTTAAACGAATTATATACAGCCACATACATGAAAAGTTAGTTGTGCTATGCTTAAAAACATTTGCTGTAATAATAATTTATTACGATAACAAAAACAAAACTAAAATGTATGTTTGCAATTAGAAATATTGATAAATTGTTGAACTTGACTAATGCACTGTTAGCACGCTACTATTTGGACGTATCTTAGCCATAATACAGTGAAATTTTTTCCAGAATGGGTCAACTAATTAATGCTTATCATCTAAACAACTATTTACCTAAAACTTTGCTAAAGTTTACGTACCACGTGAAACATTTGTTATTCCATTTTGATTTGTGGAAATTTTAGACTTAATCGTATACTTTTCTCTGATCCTCTTTCTTTCATTAGCATCTAAGACCTTAACATTTAGCTTATTCTGATCCTCATTGCTTTTAATACATTTCTTATCTGAGTTCTCTTTTACTTCTAAGGCTTGTTTGATTTGTAATTCTATTGTGCTATCGACATCTAAATATTCTTTATCTTTTGTATTATCCGTTTTATGTCTCACATTATTAGATTTTGTTTTTATATTTTCTATTTCTTTCACCGAACTTAGCGTTTCACGAGTTTTGTCTGTTTCGTTTTTAACATTTGTAACTTTAGCAATGGTCTTTACAACTGGCTTTTTTGAGTCTCCTCTATCAGCTTGATGTAAGCCATTTTTAATCCTCGATGGATGAGTTTTTTCCGCAACCTTAATAATGTCACCTTGATCTGTGATTTTAACTTTAGAATCCTGAATGTTCTTCTTGAAATTTTTCTTTTCCATCGGACGCAAAAAAATATAACTTTACATTTGGTAACGAGAATTTTGACTATGTCGTTGCCATCGAGATAGTGGCATTGATAGAGATGACAAAATGTATAGAACATTTTTTAAAACATTACGTTGTACATATATCAACGTATCGTAACATTTTGCATACAAAACTGTTGTATGAATATAGAAATTAGTTGAAATAATTTCAAGCTAGCATATATATCCCTGAAAATGATATTCAATAAATAAAACCTGCATCGACACACGTACAGATTAAAACTAAAACATAATAAGATTATTTTTGTTGTATTTTCTTAAAAAAAAAAAATATATATATATTTAATCAAAATCAAACGTTCATGTGACATTAACATAATCAATTCATAAGAAAAATTAAAATAAATTACAAAAATAATGTGTACATAATTTACGAAAATGAATCCAAAATCTGCCGTGGTTAAATCGAAGTCTACCAATGGTGGTGTCTCTAATAAGAAAGAAAAACATAAAGCTACAAGAAGTGATGCAGAATTCTATCCTCTCAACACGAAGAAACGCGGAGTTTATGTCGACAATAAGGAAAATAATAAGTTACTCAATATACACGGTATGAAATACACTATATAATATGTACTAGTGTTATAAAGCTAAAGAGTTTGTTTGTTGGAACGCGCTTTTCTCAGAATCCGCCAGCCGATTTGAAAAATTCTTTCAGTGTTGTATAGTACATTTATTAAGTCAATAATGTGACCCAAGGTGTAAAATTTGAAATGTACGCGAGCTAAGCAGCCGGCAGAAGCTAGTATAATTTAAAATGACTATCCTAGATAAAACGATACTTAATGCTTACTAACAAAACTTAAAATTTTGACACGTTTCAAGCAAAGGTTAGTACTCTAAAAAGACGTGGTTACTGCTTTGCTACAAGCGCCATCTCTGGGTTAGTCTCGGGACTTATTGATGCATGTGTTATTAACATTGGGTTATTTTATAACAGTGTATTTTAAATTTTGAAGAGGTTGGCAAATACGAAAAAGAAAGAATAACATGTTCCTTAGAAGTATAATATAATTAAATAAACATGTTACATTGTAACTTGTAGGTACTTAACGCTGTTAAACAACACAGATAGTATCCAGCACAATTATTTATCTATTTAAACCTAAAATGTGTAAAATGTTCTCTTTTAGAAAACAATGACGCAGAAATTAAGAAACCACCACCAAGACCACGGCCCGGACAGAAAAAGTTCCTTACATCAGTCCTAACTATTCTCTCAAAGTCCACAACAGGCACCCAATATCCGGACAATGACGATGCCAAAGCAAAAAAGAAAACGAGCAACAAAATTAAACGTTACAACCAGGAAACAGATATTCCAGATTTAAATACAGAAGCAAAAAGGAAAAATAAAAAACATAAATACAAATCGAAAGTATTGAACGGTGAAAATTATATGCCATTTAATGATAAATTAGTTGTTCTACAATCAAAGAAGGACATTGTTCACACGCCGTCCAATTTCTCTGAAAACAAAAGCTTCTCGTTGTGCGACTCCGCGATCCCTATAAAAGATCTTCTAGAAAGTAATATTTATAGTAGCGTAGCGGACGGTTTGGCGAAACAAATTTTAGAAGGAAGATCTCAGCAACCGGTTAACCAAGAAGAACTTTCGACGTTAGTCGCTGACTCGCCGAAAGATGATAAAAAGCTATATAACTTCTTTGTCGATTTAATAGAAACTACTTTTAATGTTTATAACGTGGAAACTGAACAAGTTGACAATAAAGAATCTAATACGTTATTGGAAATCGAAGAGACAGTTGCGAAGAAATTAAACTTTAAAATCGAAAGTCCAGTGAAAGAAGAAACAGATCTTAATTTCAACATTCATGAAGGGATTAAAGATATTAATCCTAATTTCAATTATGTCGAAGATAGACCCAAAATGTATAAAAGGAAAGTTCCAAAACAGAATATTTTAAAAACACAGTCATTTATTTATAACAAACCGAAATTTATCCCAAAATCGAGCAGTGTTGTTTTAAAAAGAAAACCACAGTCAAAAAAGTCTAAAAAGAAAGATTTATTAGACATGATAAAGGAAGAACTAAAAATGGATTTTATGACGTTCGAGGAACCACAGAATTTGTATCAGGCTTTACGGAACATGGCGAAGTATAAAAGGAAATGTCAAGAAAAAAAAACTATTCACTTTGAAAATGATGAATTTACCCCGAATAAAGAATGCGTGTTTAGTCGTGGTATATTTCCAATTAAAAAAATGAAAAAGCGTAAAAATCGTGACGAGAAAGTTAAAAATCTAAAACAAGTATCTGTTACAAAAATAACGAAACAAAAAAAAACGCCTATAATTATTAACGCCTCAAATCATTCTTTAAAAGTATATGGTTTTCAATACGAACAGGATAGTTTCGATCGTAGACAAAAATATGCAAGCTTTTCTGATGATGACGATTTTGATCCGAACTTAACTATCGCAGGTTCCGAAAGCTCCCTCGATCTGCAAGGATTTTATTCTTTGATACAAGATTAAATTTAACTTTAAAAAATAATTGTAAATAAACTTAATAGCGATGCATATTATTTCCATACATATTATATTTTACTTGGTAGTTGGTAACGTTGAGTCTTTTAGTCTATGACATTCGAGCACAGATAAATAGTATTGAAGGTATTCAAGATCTTTGTCATTTAGTCGATAGTATGTGATGTGGTTTTAAGTCATATGCGTAAATTCCATTTTTTTTACTTCTAAAGTAGTCTTAGTCTGTGGTTAATATCAGTGATAACTAGCCTCTTCTATACACGTCATTTGTCAAATCAATTGAACTGTCACCTGAACTGATTGACGTTTATTTTAGTCTTTAAGTTTCAAATCCTTAACGGTTAAGTTATTGAAGACCGCTATAATCTATAAATCGAATTTATTTTTGTTCATTTGAGCAATGGCTGGTTTTAAAGCATTGCGCGACGTAAGTATTAAGTTTGGAAATGATTTGCGACAGCAGTCGGCAAGTTTATTTTCAGCCAAAGTTGATGAGAACTTCGAAGATATTATTATGAAAAAACATGCTGATTTAAGTCTGCTTACCTCGAAATTACATTTGCTACAGGCTAAAACTTTAGCTGGTAAGACTTTTCGTAATTTTTCGTCATCCCTTGTGGAATTTATTGGTTTTTATAATGTATTAAATTATAATTTCAGCACTGCCAGAAATTAAAAACGCTGACAAAGATGTAGATATAACTGTGAATGATTACACCGAAACGGCAATGGCGAAGATAATAGAACAGCAATTTGTTAAAATATTAACTCAAAGTGAAGCTGTAAGGAAACTTGTCACAACTGCTGACGAACACCTAAACCCTGAACTACGTATACGAAAAGAGTAAGCATTAAATTTATTTAAATAGAAAAATATATAGCATCCTAAAGAATGGTTGATTAATGATTATTTAAATATTAGAAATATGTTTAAGTGCCCTTTACCAACACAATTTTGTCTGTAAAACTCTTAGAAATTTTATACATCTCAAATTATCTCACTATCAGGCACTAACAAAACATACACAAAATAGTGTCAATAATTAATCAAATATATTTTACAAAAATTATTAATTATTACTTTATTTTCATTATTACTTACTAACTATAACTAAAATTTTGTTTTACTATCATAAATTGTTCTCGGTATTAGCTATTAAAATTGTCAGAAAAACTGGTATAGAAGTATGCCTGTATTACCTCACGATATATTATTGAAGTTCAAGATTAATACAAGCCACCTAATGCTTATTATAGGATTACAAGTTTTTGATTAAGTTTAAAGAATTTATTAATTCTTGAGTACATACATTAAATATAGGCTACATTTCAGAAAAATCGTAGCTCAAGCCATAGAAGTCTGTCAGAGAGAAATGACATTGCGCTGTCTCAATAATGTATTAGAGAAGGAGGAATCTGAACTATTGGACGCTCGTATGGAATGGGATACAGTGCGAGGCAAACTGAAGATGAGTCAAAATGTCACAAACAACGAAGAACAAACTAACAGCCCACTACATAAGTAAGAAATTTAATTTTATAACATTAACTAGCTCAATGCCTTAGTGGGTATAAATAATAGAGATTTGTTTAAATTGCAGAGGAAAAATAAGGAAATGTTTTATAGGCATCAAATATGATCATTTGCACAATAAAAAACCCACCATTATAGATTTACTAAAATAAGTATAGTAGATTTTCATTATTAACTCCCGCTAATCTAATGTAATTTTTCAGGAAAATACAAACTCTTGTCGATAAAATGGAGCAAATACGTTGGTTAATATCGAAGTTTGTGACAGCAAATTCTAAGGAGTACGATTGGATTATAGACCCTCACAAGCGGCTGAAGGCACTTGCTCTAACGCGACAGTATCACACAAAACATTCATACACAGACATGTGATTCTTATATGAGGACTACCAGTGATCTGCGGTTCCACTTGTGTTAATTTTGTCCAAACAATACTCAGTCCATTTAAAGTAAAATGATCTTTGATTACTTTTAAACTAAACTTTGTAAAGGCAAGATAACTCCCCTGAGGCAACCATGATGTGTGTTTCAAGATACATAACGTAAAAATGTGGGCAGGTTCCATCCAGAATGTGGTCCTTCTGGGCAAAATCCTTCGGCAAATTGTGTGGTGCATAGCATGTCTGAGGAACTTCATGTTTTGATGGATTCATTTGGAATTGGGGCCTTCGTAGTGATGAGTACATAAATAAATTTGTTAACAGTATTGATAGAAACTCAATTTAAAGTAAATTTAATTTTGGTGAGTTGACCTTTTTATTAATTAGTAGCTGCTGTCTATATTAGCTATCTATCACTGAAAGTCGTGTTAACGTCGGTGCAGTCGTTTCAGAGATTAACAGTAATCACTGTTAAGACATTATGCATTTAGTAAATTGCGTTTATTTGTACATACTTTTTTGTTAATTTTGCTGTTGTAGAATGCTTACTTATTCGATGTTGTTTTTGTATTTGTTATTACGATAAGTTAATCTAATATATAAAATTCTCGTGTCACAATGTTCGGTCCCATGCTCCTCCGAAACGGAGGAACCTTATGAAAATTTATATAATTATTCAGTAGGTCTGAGAATCGGACAACATCTATTTTTCATCCCCCTAAGTGATAAGGGTTGATCGCCCTTAATTTTTATTTTTAATTTTGGACGAAATTTTTTGTTTTAATTATTTTAAGATACAGCATATAAAAATACATACAACCCCAAAATTTTACCCCTATTTAGTCAACCCCTAAATATTTGTGGCAAAACAATGTTTGCTGGGTCAGCTAGTGTTGTATAAAAAGCTATAGTCAATTATGACTATATTAGTAAACGTATCATCTTGGAGAATATTTATAATGATTATGTTAACGGAATATAATGAAAAATATTTTTATAAAGAGAATTATTATTTTTATTAAAATTTATACATAATTTCACACGCAGACAGTACCAAGAATCAGGTCTCTTATGTGAGCTCTGAAAAAAAGGAAATGAATTAAAGAATTGGCTTCTTATAGGTTCTTATAGGCGTAAATCACGTTTTAAGACTTAAAATTGTTTTTGTTAGTTTTGATAATCAAGAATATACAGGATGCTAAGGAACCGCTCCCGAAAACGAAGACAGATGATAGTACCTTTGATTGTACAGAAAAAAATCTATCTTGACTAAAAAAAACATATTTTTTAACGTTTTATTAGCTGTTTTTCTTATCATGCTTCATTGCTGGTTCTTTTTTTTAGTAAAGTAGTGTATTTTTTATGAGACTATCGTTTCATTTAACCGTACTTACAAGTTGGAGCGTAAATAACGCTAATAAAACGTTTTAAAAATATGTTTTTTTAATCAGGATCGATTTTTTTCCTTCCATCCATCAAAGCTGTCATAAGTACTATCATCTGTCTTCGTTTTCGGGAGCGGTCGCCTAATACCCTGTGTTGTAATTTCAGTATCGTCTTGGAATACTTACAATTCTTACAATTTTTCTTAAAAGAGATAAACGATAGCTCTATATTAAAAAAAATATATCTTATATATATTTTTCACACAGATATCACTTATTTGTGTAAACCTTTACATGAAACCAGCTTCTGCCAGCGACTTCGCGCGCGTTCATTTCGATTTTTACATCTTGGGTAACATTATTGGACTTTTAATAAGGATCCGTTTTATAAAAAAAATATAATACCGCCCATAATCTTCTTCGATAAATGCACTCTCCAACAGTGAAACAATTTTTCAATTCGGTCCAGCGCTTCCTGAGATTTGTGCGTTCGAACAAACTTTTTAGCTTTATAATATTATAAGAATATGAAATAATGAATACCTGTGACCTTTTTGAGCAGTGTATAAGAATACTTGTCACAATTAAATCAGCGGTTTAGCCGTGAAAATTATCATATTAAAAAGTATACCTGTAAACGTAGAAATTGTAGTCGTCCGTGTTGAGTCTTGAGTAACCGAACTGTGGCAGTCTATTAGCCATCACCCAAACTTCGTTGTCGGTTATATGTAAATCTGTGGGTGTTTAGATGAAATTGATATCTAACTGGGATCTATGGCGATTGCATATCAAGTTTTGGTTTTCATAAGTTAAATTTTATACTAGCTTTTAAAGGACTCGCACGAGTTCATGCCTGTCATATAATAATTAGTCAATGATTTAATTTCAACGATGTACCTGCATAGTTATTTTAAAGTGGATTGTTCTAATTGATTCTTTAAAAAGATAACTTTTTCATTTGTAAACTAAATGCTATGTTACGTGAGAATAAAATAGTGAAAACCGCACCCGAATCGGTTAAGCCGTTTCCGAGAGCGCACAGACACACAAAAAATTCCAAAAATCTTTGTTTTGGCTTCTGTTTATAATATAACATATATAGGAGTTATAAGGTCACTCAATAATAGTTTTTCTCATATATCTTCCATATTCAAACAGCGGTCAGATACATCTTTATTATAAAGGCTGTTTGGGGACTGCTCCCGAAAACGAAGACGGGTAATAGTATTAGTATTATTACCACTACTTGATAAAGGGACGGAATAAAATTCGATTTTAACTAAAAAAATCACGTATTGTTAACACTTTTTATGAGCGTTATTTAGGCTCCATTTTGTAAGTACAGTTAAATGAAATAGTTTCATAAAAAATACATTAGTTTAATAAAATAAAAGAACCAGCAATGAAGCCTGATAACAAAAACAGCTGAGCTAACATGATAGAGCGAAATAACACTAATAAAACTTTTTAAAAATATGATTTCTTTTAAATCAGGGTCGAATTTTATTCAATCCCGTCATCAAAGGTGTCATTAGTACTATCACATGTCTTCGTTTTCGGGAGCAGTCCCCAAACATCTTGTATACATATATAGATTTGAGTGAATTTCTAATATCAAAGCTACTAACCAGATGGATAACTCAGTTTATTCTCATCTTGTGCTAGAATAGCGACGTTTTCTGGCTTAAGAGGAGTCTCGGTATTCCAGCATGAGACGGCATTCCTTCCTATATCGGCGAAGAAGATTATACGTGTAGGCTGATGATATTCATGCATTGTCGACTGACTTCTGTCACCACGCTCCCCAAGATACTGAAATAAAATCTTATTTAGTACGCAAAAATGTTGTTACGTGCCGTAACCGGAGGGTAGACGGCTAATTCGGTTACACTACAACGCCTACCGCCGGTCAGTCTGACAAGAGTGAGAGAAGGGAGCGGACGCGTTTCGTGACACTATTGTCGGTTTAATTGAGTGATTTCATTGTGATCATCCGAATTGTGATCAAAATAGACTATATTAACAATATTTACGTTTCACTTTTCCCTAAGATTCATCTAATATTATTATTTGCAATTATTTACAGTATAAATTTGCCTCGCAGTTCCACCCATATTGTTTTATGCATACCTACTTCCTAAAAGATAGATGTCCCACCCAGGAAGCTACCTAAAATCGGCATAATCGTTTAAGTAATTATATCGTCACAGTGCCTTATATATTTTCTTATGCATTTAGAAGACTGCTATTTTTATATTATAAATAAATATTTTACATATTTGTGCATAATGTTAATAACTTATTTTTACATTGGCTCATGGACTAAATATATACTGCAAAGTATATTGCATTTAATAACAAATGTCTCAGGGTACATTTAAAAATAGCTTTAAAAAAATGGCGGTATCAGTTACGAGTCGTAAAACGTACATAGAAATGTGTTTGATTAAGAGAATTTGTTAGAGGTTGAACATATATAACTAATGTCAGGCAACACTTGTCAAATATGAAATAGTAATTTTGGAATATCGGAATGTTTGTTTAAAATTGAACTAATGGAGTCTTTTATAAAAAAGACACTTCTCTTCTACACATGAACCGATTCATAATATATATATCAACAAGTAGGTAGTGTTAAAATATAGCTTCATCTCCCGAGCCCAGCATCCTCGAATAGAACCTTCCAATAGAAGTTACATAAAAACACTGATACGTAGAAAATACCTACATTAAATTTATCGAAGAAGTAACGATCGGTGTTGGCTGTTTTGTTCTTCAAGAGGCATGTGGAGACAGAGAATTCTTGAGTGCTGATCAGGGGATGGAAGTAAGCTGTTCTGCAGCCGTTCGAGTATTCCGATAGAGTTATACTGAAGATACCGTCATTCCATTGAAAGTATTCACCTAAAAATACAGAGTTGAACATTAGTTTATTGCAGCCGATGGTAAAATTATTACCGTCGTCCATAGACTATAATTGGTACTTGCAGACGCGTCGTCTTTAAGAAATCCGAAATGATATTAATGCAGCTGGTTCGGTTAAAAAATACAATAGTAACTTAAATTTACTAGTTAAAAAGGTTATCATATTATTTTTTGTTACGTATGAATAGTCTAACCACTAATAAATTAAAAAGTTCCGCCCGTGTCACGTAGCACCGTGGAAATCGAAAAGTCGTAAAGTGCTGTGCGCGTTCCGGTTTCAGTCTATGAATTTCCGAATACTTGAAATGAAAATTAATAAGGCCGACAGTAGAACGTCAGTATAAGTGAATATGGCTGTCGCCTTAAGGTTGGCAACGTGTCTTCTAGATCTACTGATCTCAGATATGTCCATGGGCGACAGGAATCGCTTACTGTAGATGAACTGTATGCACGTTTGCCTTCCTATCGCATAAAAAACTGGCTTATCCACTGTATGTTTTATGCAAAAATTCATGTGCATACAAGTTGTTCGGAGATGAGTTTTTTTCAACGTAAGAGGTTAAATACGAGTACATTCATAAAACTTAAAGGTAGTTGTCAATAAACATGATCACATTTTTAAGAGAAAAATACGACCGACCACGTATTAATTAGAATAATGATTCGCTCACCTGATACTTGGAGATTCCCAGCAAGTGGATTGAAATTGAAGTAGTTATGTGAGAGTCTCCAACTATCGTTTTGAAGCAGGGAATAGACTATTATGCCATTGGTTGTCAGATCGGGGACATAGGCGTACGCGTCACCACAGTCTTCAGCAGTATCCACTGTTATAGAAGCGAGTCCTGCAATATTTTTGAAATATAAATTCTATTCTATACTGTAGTTAATACATATTTTCACTAGCTTTTGTCCATCGCTGGCGTTCATGTTGATTTTGTTACCTAGTTCTGATTTGCATTAGTTCATTGAATGTACAGACATGAAGCTTCTACTAATATATGACTATTAACCTGTAGGGGTGCTTGCGGATGGAAGATCGGAGGCTTTGAAGGAATATCTCAGTATTTGTTGGTCGGTTCTCAAATTGTATATTACAATTGCTGGCGGTCGTAGTTGTTGGCGATTCACTGCAAAATATATATCAATAAGTTTTTCCCTTTTCATTGTACAGGGTGTTTGGGGACTGTTCTCGATAACGAAGACGGCTGATAGTTCTAATGACACCTTTGATGAAGGGATAAAAAAATCCTGTCTAAAACCAGACATATTTTTAACACTTTTTGTTAACATTATTTACGCTCTATATTGTAAGTATAGCTAAATGAAACGATACATTCATAAAAAATAAATTACTATAATAAAAAAAACCAGCAATGAAGCATGATAACAAAAACAGCTTGACCAACACGATGGAGCGACATAACGCTAGTAAAACGTTTTAAAAATATGTTTTTTTTAGTCGGGATCGAATTTTATTCCATCCCTTCATCAAAGGTGTCATTTGTACTATCACCCGTCTTCGTCTTCGGGAGCAGTCCCTAAACAACCTGTATAAATAAATATTTTTTATACCTGTCATAGTAATGTTGTTAGTTACAATATACATAGATTATATTAAACAATATGTAATTAAGTAGGAAGTTTATATATCTAGTTGTAAGTCTTTATAATGAATAAATGTATACTGGCTGCTTCATCACCGTATAGATGATGGTGATAAGCCTAAGTGAACATTATTTTATTATAAGTGGTATGAAATTTACGTAGTATTTATCCAACTGCTCGAGAGAGTTCTCACAACATTGACGTGTCCTAAACGGTTCGCTCAATTATGATGCGTTTTTTTAAAGTTGGAATTTCTTGATATTATAGTTAGATGAAATCATATCATATTTATCCTTTTAAAAGTACAGTGTTTTGTTCAGCGCCATCTAGTGTCGAGCTTCAACGAGATATGTAACAAAAACCTCCTTGAAACCATCTTCCGGATAGTTGCCAAAGGCCAACAACTTCGTATCTTTCAATAATATTCATTCTTGCAATATTTGCATTACCATTTTTGATTGTTGATATATTTTTAGCAGTTTTATATTAGTCATGGAATGTAATCAACCTGGGACATTATTAACTATTAGTAGTAGTATCGTCCGATTTATTTTTATTTCGAGCATTCGTAAATTCATAGACTTAAATCGTTACGCGCACAGCACTTGACGACCATTCTCATCTATGTACGTGAGGCCGATAGAACTTTTAATTTATGTGGAGTTCCCCTCCCATCACATTTAATACTCGAAGTGCCTGTTTTTGATACGACCACAGGCAGAGAGGTACCTAGGCAGAACACAAATCACATATTTTTAAAATGTAACTGTACCGACCGAGATTCGAACCCGATGCTCTGGCGTTATAGTTGCTTATCCGACCACTAAGCTACAGAACCTATTCCGAGCTAATCATATTTATAGTTACGCTCATCAAACAGACTTATTAATAGTTTTCTACAAACAAGCAAAATCTGAAACATGTAAAACTTTAAATGTGTTCCAAAAATGATTTATTTTCAAATCGTTTTATTTATCTGTATAGGTGTTTAATATCGGAGTACTTATGACCTCTTCAATACTTGGAAGCTTGATAGCAAACGACATCGCGAGATCATTAGGGGTCGATCGGTTATTACGTGATAATTTTATGCATATTATTTTTTAAATCCCCACTCTTCCAAATTGGCTCGCATTAAGCAGTTTATAAGTTCCGTCTAGATCACATATAATTTAAGGTCGTGTTGTGCGTGTTTCAATTTGAGTCTGTGAATTTACAAATTCACAAAACACACACAAAAAACATTTACAGGGAGTAATACGTCATTAACGGGAATGGTTAAGGGTTGCCAACGCATCTCCTAATAGACATGACGACACTAACAAAAAATTAAAGATTTAATGATTTCAGGGTAAAATAGATAAATGATTTAAAATACTGATATACTTTTTGTTAAAAAATTGAGATTATTTAGATTTTCAATAAATTAAAAGATAAAAATACTGCAATCGGCCATTTTGAGTGAAACACTAATCTCAACGTATAACGTCAGGCCTCGGTAAATAACACTGTCATTCATCGGTGTTACGTGTTACGCACAATTACGTGTTCTGTGAAATAATGACGATGAGATTTAGCGATTTACTGCGAAAAATGGAACCAGGCTATATTAAGGCAAATAGCTCAAATTTGCCCAGAATTGACGTAATGACGTTGGGTGAATTCTACCGCGTACCTAGACGTGACGTCACACTCGCCGCCATGACACTTCGAGCTGTTTTGGCGCACTATTGAAAATATATTAACAAAATAGCTATAAATTTTATTATTCATTAGTTTATTACCGAAATAAGGGTTTTTTATAATTGATATATGTGTATCCATTACAGAAGTGGATTTCAAAATCTTTCGCCTTCGTCTTGGAGGTATCCATTTGCGACGGGAATCGCTTACGACCAGGTGAACTGTATGCTCGTTTGACTTCCTATGACATATATAAAAAAGTACATAGGAACTATATCACACCTGGTAATTCCAGCAGTCCTGTGTCTACCATCCACAATCTCCCGCAGCGGTCTGCTCTCGTTCTGTAAACGGATACGAGTGACCGACTATTGTATAAGTTCGGGTAAGGTTTTAGCGCTGGCGAGCGGCCATTTTGTTCGCTAAGGTCTATATAGTTGACGGTTGAAGGAATACCTGAAAACAGACTAGTATTATAAGTCTAACTGATCACTATATACGGAAAAAATATTCCAAGCATAGCTGAATGTTCTAATAACTTTGATATGCATTCAAAAATTTAACACAGATGAATTTAAAATTGGCTGACCTTCATTGCCGGAAAAGAGGTACGCAAAAAGTTGTCTATGGAATTTTTTATTCTAGTTGTTTTTGGTTTATAGAAATTTAATGAAGTTCATACAGTATTAAAACTATTATATATCAAAAGTGTTTAATAGCTTTGGTTTTATAGTTATTTTTAATTAATGTGTCTTTAAAGGGGTTAAATGATACAATTTTGTAAGTAATTAATTCATATTTTTCAATAATTTTTAGGATTTCATTTGTATTTTAACAAACTTAGCCATTTCTGAAACAACAAGAGATTGTCATCTTTGCATCTGTTCTCAATACTAGCAATGCCCGCGACTTCCTCCGCATCTAATAATTTTTTAGCCGGAATAAACAGACAGCCAATAATTGTAAAGAATTCTATTTTGATATACGTGCCGTGTATACATCCATACGCATTCAGTACAAAACGGATATTTTAATATCACAATCAGACGAACAATTTGATTTGTGTATAGATTCATTATCGGCATCTTTTTACGTACCATATCGCCTTCGTGGTATCGCTATAAACAGCCGATTACCAACTCTTTCTGCGCCCATGGGCACGTTGTTGTACTGAATGAAGAATTTATCGGCGTCCTCTGAAATTATAAGATAATCAAAGAATAACTAAGAAGTATCGAAGAAGAAAACGAAGACAGATTTTAGTATTTGTGCTACCTTTGACGGGACGGAAAAAACATCGAACCTGATTCAATAAAATACATATTTTTAAAACGTTTTATTTGCATTATTTATGATCTATCATGATAGTACAGCTAAATAGAACGATAGTTTCATAAAAAATACAATACTTTACAAAAAAAAAGAACCAGCTAGAAAGCCTGATAACAAAAACAGTTGGACTAACATGATGGAGCGAAATAACGCTAATAAAACGTTTTAAAATATGTTTTTTTTAGATTGATTACGTTTCCGTAGCATCATCAAATGTGTCATTAGTACTATCATCTGTCTTCGTTTTCGGGAGCGGTCCCGTAACACCCTTAATATTATGGTACTTGATGGTCTTAAATAAATAATAAAAAAATCTTACCGTTTGACGTTTCTGTTGGCGATGGTACTGTAAAAAGAAACATTAAAATTCTATACTTTAGGAATTCTAGTAAATTATAAGTTCCGTCCGGGTCCCGTACCACCGTTCACAGGTGGAAAAGTCTTAAAGTCAGTCTATAAATTTCTGAATACTCGAAATAAAAATGAATAATCAGAACGTCATTAAATATGCCAAATGTATGGCTAAGACCTTAAGGTTAGCAACGCGTCTTCTAAACCTGTTGATCTTAGAGATGTCCATGGGCGACAGGAATTGCTTAGTATAGGTGAACTGTATGCTCGTTTGCCTTCCTATATATAAAAGGGTACAGAAGTATGTCTGTGCATTACTAAATTACGATTTGACGTCTACATGTGTCCTTGTAGCTTTTAGGCGACTGAAGTCGATTTTAATGGTTTAATTTATTTGAAAACTGACTTTTAACTACATATTTTATAAGGAAGGTAGGATTCTTTTCTTTTTTTGATGAGAAGGAAATGCATTACGCATACCGTTAGCCGGTTACGCGGGACTTCGCCCTTTTATAGTTACTCTGCTGACGAGACAAAAGGATAGGGCTCCTGCTTCTCACTTACACATCCAAAAAGGCTTTCTGTGACTATCATTCTCAAAAACGATGTTGTCAGCTTGCCTCTTAGCACGTTCCTCTTCATCGATCCCAGCAAATCGATCGGCCAGTACTATAAACAGAAACAAACAAACGTATTGTTGTCCTTTTCACACTGTATCGCAATGAGCGAGACAGCAATATTTCATCAATAGCTTGAAATATTTGTGTGACCTTACACGGGGCAAATATTTAATTAAATATATACGTGTCAATACTAGAACATATAGATTATTTCTATTATAATTATTTTTTTTGAAAAATTGCGATATTTGATGGCATTGTTAGGTTATGTGCGAATTTAGAACGTGTTAAGATTTTAGTCAACGTAAAAGTTTGTTTAAAAAAATACGTAAATACGAATAATCGTTTCTCGAAACCAACACATCATTGCGTTTTATCTTATGCAATACCAATATTGTAAAATTTTTTGCCCAAAGTTCAACAGATACATACTTCCCGGTATCAGACGTTGTTTTGTTTCGTTGCGTGTTTAATATTTTTTAGGGGAATTACCTACTTATCTAGCGTAACTAACATCAATACAGATAAAGATATAATATATAATATTATATTTTTGTACACAAGTCATTGTAAAACTTTTAGCAAGCGCAAAACTTCTTTAATTTTAAACTTAACGACTTAGATATTTTTAGACATTTTGTTATAACTATCTGATTCCCACGGGTTTGCTCGCGTTCTTGTCGATTTTGTAACCCACTTGTAGTTGCCTATATTATTTTTGAGTAACTTTATTGTGTTAATTGTTTATTATACGTATAAGATGATAAAAGATAGAATTTAATCACGAAAAAAGTCAATTTAGAAGTTTCGGAGATTAGTCTCTTGATCAGTGATTACCATCGAGGTCCCGGTGGACCTCCAGGGGTCCACAAGAGACACGATAGGGGTGTACGTTGGCGTGACAAAGAAATATGGGTACACAATTAGTAATCAATTATCACTTTTTTTCGAACCTGTAAATTTTTGAATACGTTCTATGACAAAAAAAAAAATGGGAACCTTTGCTCTAGATACAGGCAGACAGACAAAAAAGTAGAAAAACATGTTTACAATAGTTTCTGTATAAATTTATTGAATGTACAGACACAGTTTCTGATTTATTATATGAGCACATACTCAGGATTTATATCTTAATAATCCTTTACGCACAACACACAGTTGGATATTCGTTACCTTGAGTTTAAGTTCCTATAATTGCACTTTATGGTACAGGTAACATTCGAGACTTTGTACTTTTTATACATATACGAGCAAGCGATGCATATTAGAAAATTATATAAAAAAATGGTGCATGTTTCGCCCGAGAACGTCTTAACAAATCTATACGAGTATATATCAAAGAAAGTCGTGTTAGTTACACTTTTTATAAATCAAAAACGCCTGAACCCATTTGGCAGAAAATTGGTGGGGAGGTAGCTTGGGTGCAGGAGAGGGACATAGGATTTTTATTCCCGTGTGACGTGATATAAAACGTGAAACTGACAGCAAAAGGATATTATCTATGGTTGAAAATTTGGCAATTAGAAATATTGGAGTAGACAGGTTGATGAGTTTGTTCCAAGTTTCTATTATACAAATAGACAAATAACTTGCCGATGTTAAATAGCCTTTACGCTATTTCACATCC